>PVLD010001979.1:153964-180920 GCA_004027595.1 Dinomys branickii
TGCTCCCGCAGCCGAGACCGTGCTCCCGGACTGTGCTCCCGCAGCCGAGACCGTGCTCCCGGACTGTGCTCCCGCAGCCGAGACCGTGCTCCCGGACTGTGCTCCCGCAGCCGAGACCGTGCTCCCGGACTGTGCTCCCGCAGCCGAGACCGTGCTCCCGGACTGTGCTCCCGCAGCCGAGACCGTGCTCCTGCAGCTGAGCCCTCCCCCTGGACCCTTCCTATCCACAGAGACCGCAGCGAAGCTGAGGTCTGACTCCATATCTCATTGTACCTACCACCCAACTATTTCGTTCTATAACTGCAAAGCGTGGAAGAGTCCTCTATACTCGAGAATGCTACCGCCACTTTTTTCCCAAACATTTTTTTTAGAATTCAAACTAGTTGAGTTTTCACACCCATCCCCCTGAACCAACTTTTGGCAAGATCATCACTGACATTCACCTTCCTAAATCCAACAGCCAGATATTCTGCCCTGTGCCTATAAGACCTCACAGCAGTGTTTGACAAAACCAACTGGTCCCTTTGTCCTAAGGCATTGTCTCTTCTCACCCACTGTTCACGGCCGTTGGCTTTTCTGTTTTCTTTCTCCTCTATGGGTCGTCCCTGCTGTCCTTCGGTGAACCCGCCTCCTCTCCCAGGTGTCTGAGTGTCGGAATATCCAGGGCACACACGCTGGCCCACTTTCATTTACACCCTCCCCAAAGGTGGTCTCATCTAGGCCTGACTCATCTCACCTTCCTACTTGACAAATAATTTCAAATTTACATGTTTAAAACATAATCAATAAATCATAATCTGTCTTTCTTTTTTCTTTTTTTGTACCAGGAATCGAACTCAGGACCTTGCGCTTGCCAGGCAGGCGCTTCTGCCACTGAGCTGTATCCCACGCCCATCTGTCTCCTTTCTATCTCTACTCTTTTGGACCTTTCTGATCTTTCTTAAGTGGCACCTTCACCCACTAAATTAGTTATGTCACAAGTCTAGGATCATCCTGGGTTCCTTCTCCCCTCACATCCACATCCAAATCATCTACGAACCCTGATGGTTTAACCGCAAACTGCCTTCAGACCTGAGCGTCGTACTACCTGCCCTGTGTGGGCCCCATGCCGTTCCCACCTGGACTTCCGCACTTGCCCCCCCCCCCCCGTACCCTGCTTTCCAAAACACTGCCAGTTCTTCATGCAGCAAGAAGGTACCTCGGAACAGAGATCAGAGAGCGCCGCTCCCCGTTTCCCCCGAAGTGCTCCTAGGGCCATCTAGTTCCCTCAGTTAGGAAACCTGTACAAGACCCAGCGCCTCCGCTTCCTACCACTGTCTTACCTCACACCACACTTCTCATCTGGTGTTTTCAGGTGAACTGCTCTTTGTGCTTCCAAGGTGCCGAGACTTTTACCTGCTGCACCCCCTGACCAGAGCTTCACAGAGCCCGCTCCACCTGTTCTTCCGGTGCTCAGTCAGCACAAACCACCCCTCCTCAGAATGGCTCTCATAATTCTGTGAAAGGGAGCCAAGGCACGCTATCCTTTTAGTCTCTCTCACTGAGTTCCCAGACCTTGTTGCCATCGAAAAATATCCAACATCCATGTCTTACCCCTTTTACTGAATGTGAGACCCACGAAACAGCGACCTGGTCTGCCTAGTTCATCAAGGTAGTGAAAGCACTCTTCATTCATTCTTTGTGAAATGAGCGACGGTTCTGTGGCGCTTTCCCGAACAAAACAGTAGCAGTTTCAACTCACACCTCTCTGTTTTAAAAGGGATGGTAAATCTCCCCTCTCTCAAAACAGTAACATAAGACTTGCTCTAGTCTGTACAATGCCTAAGAGGGAAAAGTTAGCAAATCAAAAAGTTTTGCTTGGAACCAATGCCATCTTAATGTCAATTTTCTGCATTTATTTTAAATAACTAAGAGACAGAGCTTCAGACAAAATAAATTGTACTTGCATTCATATCCATAATTAATATTTGAATAATATAATCTACTCATACTACTGAATATTACTGTTAAATGAATATTATTCTTTCTCTAGATAACAACAGTGAAGAGGTACATTCCATGTATGGCTCTCTAACTTAATTCATTGTGACCAAGAATAAAGCAGTTAAGTGTTCATCTGTATTCTCTAGTGCTGTGGGGGGGGGGGTGCACATTTCATTAGCTCTCAGTGATAAGCAAAGAATTAGCTAAAAAAATTATTAATCTTGCCCAATTTTAACTGCTAGGAACTGTTTCTTTTCAAAAGGTGGCGAGAGTGCTAGTACAGCTCCTGGAAAATGATCGAATCTAACACTTATCATTTTTAACCCAAAATAAATTCGTTAAAAACACACAAAGCAAACAACAGAAAAAAAGATTACTATAATTCCAATGTTTCCTTTATAATCTTTTTCAAATGAGTCACAAGGTAAATCTTAACCAGTAGAGACCACTGTCTCATAATGATCATCTGGTTCATGACTCTAAGAAAGGCTTTTAGTTTTTTTTTTTTTAGCACAAACCTTTATATTTTTATTTAAAAAAATAAAACTACAAAAACATATTGACAATCAGACACCAATTAGCATAAAAAATAGTACAATCACAACTAATCTATAGACAAGGTGATATGATCTCAACAGTGGTTATTGCTTTATCCATTTATATCTTCGAAGTGTAAATATATGAACCCATATACATACATGCAAATTTAGTCAGACAATTAATCCTCTCAACAACAGAAAAAACACAAAAACCAAAAATCCAAAGACAAAAAACAAAACAGGCCAACAACAACAACAGCAACAACAACAACAAAACACCAATAGTTGCTGCTTTACATATTGATTTCTTCGAAGTGTGTGTTCAGGATAACACATACAGACATACAAGATTGATCAAATAACCCGTCATCGATTATTGCTTAGCATTAAGTGATATAATACAATAGTAGAACCATGTTAGCTCTCCTGCATATATGCATATTCATATATACATACATACATTTTTGTCTCTTTCTTTTCTCCTTTCCCTCGTCCTATCTGTTCTTTGTTTTTGAACAGATTTCCTTCATGTCTCTTAGAATGGACCATTCTTTTGATTGTAGAGGATTTTTTTTTCTTTTTTTAAAACTTGGGAGGGTGGGAATATAAACTAAGTCTTTTAGTTTTAAAAAAAGAAAAAAAAATCCTCTACAATCAAAAGAATGGTCCATTTCCTTACACAGCCCTGTGCTCAGGGCTCTTTGGTATAAAGCATTGCTGCCTGCTACCTGTGGTGCTCGCAAGGAGCTCAAACAACAAGTAGAGAAGCAAGTCAAATGAAAATAATAGAAAGTTACAAATATGGCCTCTTTTCCTTAAAGGAAAGTATCTAAATATGAAATAAAGGTAAAAACAATACATTGAAACTACAGTTGTTTCTTCTACAAAGGAAAAGTGAGTAATGAACAATCCAGGTAAAATTTTCTCACCCCTCTACTTACATATCCCTAAATTTTTTTTTTTTTTTTTTTTTTTGTGTGGTACTGGGGATCAAACTCAGGACCCTACGCTTGCCAGGCAAGCGCTTATTCCACTGAGCTATATGCCCAGCCCTTCTAAATGTTTCTAAACTTTTTTTTTTGTCTTTTTGAGACAGGTCTCACTATGCAGCCCAGGCTGGCCTCAAACTCACAGTGATGCTCCTGCCTCAGCCTCCCAAATACTGGACTTAGAGGCATGTGCAACAGGAGCTGGGGATATAGCTCAGTGGAATAAGCACCTGCCTAGCAAGCGCAGGGTCCTGAGTTCAATCCCCAGTACCGCCAAAAAAAAAAAAGAGGCATGTGCAACAAATGGCCGGCCTAAACAATTTTCTTATCCTATTAAATTTATTTGCATACTGTCTACTTATATTTAATCAAACTATGTTTGTCCAAAATAAAAGTTAACTTTTTTAATTTTAAAAACTATGTTTGGGTTTTAAGTGTGAATTTAAATAAGACTGATCCAATTACACTAATTACTAGCCTTAAAATTTAAGGCATATGCAGTTTCTTTCAAACAACAATTCAAACCATGAGGTCACATGGAAGTAATCTTCACTGGAGTATAATATTCCCTAAGTTTAGTCAGTCAAATGAAAATGGCACAGAATTTTCATTCAGTCCTAAAACATTTGCTGAGCACCTACTGTCAGGAGCTGAAATACAGATGGAGTTGGAATCACAAAATCAGTCAGATGCCACCGATCCGCTGTTAGTAAGAAACTCTCAGCCAAGAAAAACGGAACGGTGTAAGCACTAACAATGAAAGGAGAGATTTTCTTTCTTTTAACTTGTAACGTAGAGGAGGATAAATACACCCAAAACTAACATTGGAAGACAGAAAGGAGTTTGGGAGATTTCCCAGAGGGATGATGCCTGGGTTGAGTCCTCAGACATAAAGCACAAGTACAATTTCACGCACAAGTATAATTTCAGGGGGAGGGAGTGCACGTTTTGGAGGAGGGTGGTGAATGAGGGTAGCAGGAGGATGCGGTTGGGGAGGGAGGCGCGCGCTCCCATCCGAGTAGCACGTGCAGAGGTAAAGCTGCGAGAAGGGCACAGCGCAGCCTCACGCTGCCCGACGGCGTCCCACGGTGCCGTCCAACACGCGAGCGCTGTGCACTAGAAACATAGTCAGAACGGACACGCTCTGTGAGTGTAAGGCATATGTGCGATTTGATATTTTAGTGCAAAAAAGTACCTAAATATATCTTTAATTATCTTTTCTATATTGGTATGTTGAAATAATATTGTTGAACATATGAGTCAAATAAAAAGGCTTTTTAAAATTATTTTCACCTTTGTGTATTTCCTTTTGTGGCTACTGAAAGGATATGTGTATTTTCATTGCACAGTGCATGTTTAGAGCGAATGCAGTTGCTGGCGAGAGTGATAAAGTAACAAGGAAGGCGGGTCAGGTGGGAGAGACAACCACATGGAGAGCTTTACGGCGTACTAAGAAGTCGGTTGGATACAAATCTCTGTAAGGTTAAAACTAACAGAACTGACATTTACAAAGATCCATTTCCAATTCAAGAACTGGAAGACCACAGAGATGGGTATGTGACAGAGGTTTCAGACAGTGTAACCAGAGATACAGAATACAAAACTGATCCTAGAAACGTTTTATCAAATAAAATAAAATGAACTTGGTGACATTAAGCGCAGAGTGTGGCAAGAGAGAACTTGAATGCATGGCAAAGCTTTGGACTTGCAAAGCCAGATAAGCATGGTGCCCTCACAGCCGGTCCAGTAGGGAAAGGCTCCTCTCAGACTCAGTTTGGAACGCTTCTAGAGATCCATTTGGAAATGCCAAAAATTAAGTCTGTTTGATGCCAACTCAAGAGTTCCAGGGCCGGGCTGGGGATATAGCTCAGTGGAGTAAGCACCTGCCTGACAAGCACAAGACCCTGAGTTCGATCCCTGGTACCACCAAAAAAAAAAAAAAAGGAGTTCCAGGACAGTGACACACAATTCAGAATGTTAACAAAATATAGACAGTTAAGTCCAAGGAGACCATGAACTCAGCCAAAAAAGTACTCAGTGAAAAGACAGAAGAGGGGCTGGGGATATAGCTTAGTGGCATAAGTGCCTGCCCGGCAAGCCCAAGGTCCTGAGTTTGATCCCCAGTACCACAAAAAAAAAAAAAAAAAAAAAAAAAAAAAAAAAGAAAAGACAGAAGAATGAATTGAGGAGAAACAGTTACATGGCAGCAGAGATCTCTTGTCAGAAGCTGGCTGACACAAGCGCCAGGGGGCTCCTACTATGTCTTAAAGAAGTTTCCTGGCTTAACACAAGAGATGCGACAGTGACCAGAAACAACTCTTTATGTGAAGTGACACTATCAACTTGGAGGACCAGAACAATCACTTGCTATTCTGTGTTTGGATAAACACACTAGTCAACATGGAAAAAATCACAAAGCGAGAGAGACTAACATTTTTAGAGCGAATGCAGTTGCTGGCGAGAGTGATAAAGAAACAAGGAAGGCGGGTCAGGTGGGAGAGACAACCACATGGAGAGCTTTACTGCATACTAAGAAGTCGGTTGGATACAAATCTCTGTAAGGTTAAAACTAACAGAGGTTTACTTTTTCCACGTGATATGTAGCCCCTCCCCCCAAGGTCATTTAAATAACTTGTGATCCCAAAGGTTTTTTTTGTTTTGTTTTTGTGGGTTTTTTTTGCGGTACTGGGGATCGAACTCAGGACCCTGCGCTTGCTAGGCAGGCGCTTATTCCACTGAGCTATATCCCCAGCCCCCCCAAAGGTATTTAATGGTCATAAACATGCCGGTGCCCAAGTGCACTTCCTGGGTAGTGCAACAGTGCGGTGGGAGGTTCCCTCGACTAAAGTTTAAGAAAACTGCCAGTCAGTGCAGCCCAGTCAATAGCTCGCACAAACCAAATCCACTTTAACGAAACCATCCAATATTTTTCGTTTATCTACGCATAGATATATTTCAAAAAAATTAATTCACACAACCAATCCACTATTTCCATGTTTTTTAAAAAATGGTGCCAGTAACTTGCTACTACTTGATGTCAATACTTTGTTCAAGGCCATAACGTGAACAAATGGGGTTTAAATTTGGGAGAACTGGACCAGTGCTCTTCACCGCTGTCAAACACTTTGCCCTGGTTCCCCCAACTTGGAACACAGGTACCTGCGTCTGAGCTCCAGCTTCGTTATGTCAGCAGAGCATATTTCGCTGGAGACACTCCTAGGTAGGTGGATGCACCGAGACCACACTCCTCAGTGAGGTACATCGGACACACGTGTGCGATACTACACTGTTTCTCTGGTGTGAGAAACCCAAAGTGTAAACAAGGACCAAGATGTATATTAGCTATTGTGACATAGGAAAGTTCAGATGGGAGGGGAACAAACGGGGCGGGGGGAGAAGGGAAAAGTTTTTAAAAATGGAAACAAAGCTTTTGTAAATGGGGAGGGAAGGGGGTTGAGGGGAAAGGGAGAGGAATGTGAAAGAGAGCAACAAGCTGTATCACGTACAGGTACAAATTCTCTATGAGGAATGTGATCATTAAGTACCAGTAAAACGTACCAATAAAATCTGATTTTTTTAAATAAAAGCATATTTCTTGCTAATTTCCTTTATTCCTTTTGTCCTATCCCCGAAAGGTGTGTCACCAAAAAAACAAAACACAGAACACCTGGACAAGTGTCTTTCCGTCCTAGCCACAGTCTAATAATAACCCTTTAATTACCGCTAAGCTCCCAACCCTTACCCTGAGCTCTAGGCTTTTGTTAGTTCTTAGTAACTTCGGCCTCTTTTCAAATTTGCCGGCCCTGTTTCCTTCCTTCTGTTCCAGCTCTCTCCTAACAACTTCCCCCGACGGAGAGCGGCTCCAACTCCTCCTCCGGAGCCTCCCCGGCGGCTCGCCCAGTCCCCAGGCTTCCGTCCCCGCGTCCCCGCAGCCCTAATCCCTCCATCCTCCGCCGTCCGTGACCGCACCTGCCCCCTCCCCCGCGCCCCACGCCCACCTCCGAGCCACCACCAGCCTGCCCCTTGCCTGCCCTCCGGGAACCAGCGTAAGGCTCAGGCGGGAGTGGCGGGCGTACGGGTGCACAAGCAGCCGACCACGGAAGTTTGAGCCTAGTTCAAGGCGGGGGCCCGGCCACATGCGTAACCCAGGCAACGGAGGCGGAGGCCCAGACTGCACCGCGGGGTGGACTCAGCCAATGACGCCTCTACCCTCACCCCTATTGGTCTCTGTAACCAGGTGGCTGTCTTTATTGGCCACAGGGCAACGGGAAGGCGGGATATCCAGAGAGGGAGAAGGCGCCCATTGGCCGGTCCCTGCGGCCATCTTAGGAGCTGATACGGGCAGAATGGAGAAGAAGGATGCGGCGGGGCAAGGAGGGCTAGTGAAATTAAGAATAAAATCGTCCAGTGTGAACTTTAAAACACTGGAAAGCGGCGACCTCTTTTTGGATGTTAGTTGGTTATAAATTAAGAAGAAATGATAAGCAAATGGCTTGTAAAGAACAGACGTTGCTGACTTGCAGAAGGAGGCACGTTCGTTTGGCCTGACTTGAGGTTTAGGTTGTGCTGCCGGTTTAGGGTGAAGACGTGTTTGGGGTGAAGACGTCTTTGAAACACATTTGGACGCATGAGGAAACTGCAGACGAGCTGCTGTCAGGCGTTTTTTCCCTTGTAAAAGTTGGCAGCACGTTAAATAGCATTGATTGCAGGAGGCAGAGAAGGGAAAAAGAAAATCCTCTTTTCCATGAGGGTTTAACCCTCTGTGAGCCTTCTCAGCAAGATGGTCTCGCACTCTACTCCGTTGCTCTCGCCGTTGAATTTTTACCTCCACTCTGCAGAGAACCTAACTTAGAACGCAAGTGCGTTAAAGTTCATCTTCTGACCATTAACTATGGCATTCCCGTTTCTTGCATCGCCTCGTTTTTCCACCTGTGCACCATTTCAACGTTTTTCATCTGTGAACTATTTCAAAGCTTTTGCTGCATTCTGTCGACGTGTTGCTTCAAATTACAGACTAAACAATATTATAATTAAGTGCAATTTTCTGTTCATATGATCTACCTGTGGACACTAGCAATTATCTGTTAGTGAACAGAAAAATCGCACGGATGTCCTTTTCATCAATCTATCCGCTAGTGTTCTTTGTTAAAAGAGCCCGATGGTTATTATTGACTCTGATAGAGTACATGCTGTGTAGTTTAATAACATAACAGTGGATTGCTTTTAAAGGAAGGTGCTAGGAAAATTCAAGAACAAAGGATTTATGTGGACAAATGCCTCTTAGCAGAAGGCGGGTCCTCAAGGACAGTGAAGGCTGAAATTAACATTTATTCAGTGTTCAAAATGCTCCCGGCAGTGTGATCTCATTTCATCTTCATGCGTGACTCTAGATTTTGTTAGTCATCATTTATATCTGAGAACAATTTGGAGAGGTTAAAGAATCTACCAGTAAATACTCAGTAGTAAATGGAAACACCAAGATATCAGCCCAGTACTATTTTAAATTTCACAGATTTAAATGTAGCACCTTTAGTAAGTTTCAACTGCAGGTTAATAAAGTTACTAATTGATAAACAAGAACAGTATCTAAAAGGCCAAGAGTCTCAAAGACAAAACAAAGCAGCTTAAATGTGTGCAACATATTTATTATCCTTACAATGTGCAATTTATTCACCCTGTTATATTCAAAATAAAAATGACTTTATTTGACCTTTAAAAAAATCAAAAGAGGGCTGGGGATATAGCTCAGTGGCATAAGCCAGGCGCAAGGTCCTGAGTTTGATCCCCGGTACTGCAAAAAAAAAAAAAAAAAAAGAAAGAAAGAAAAAGAAAAAAATCAAAAGAATGTAAAAGCCTCTAGAATTAAAAATAAGTTTATTGAATTAATTTCTAAAAAGGTTAGGCCAAAGTATAACAACTTGAAAAGTTTTCATGACATTGTATTTTGTTTTGTTTTAGTCTTTTAGAGACAGGGCCTTGCTATGCAGTTCAGGCTGGCCTTGAGCTCACTCTGTAGCCCAGACTGGCCTCAAACTGGAAATGATCCTCCTGCCTCCTGCTGGGATTACATGCGTGTGCCACCATGCCTGGCTTATTGTATGATTTTTATATAAAACGTTTGACAGGACTAGAATTTCCTGATTTGCCTTTCCTTTCACTATACACTATGCAAGATTCTGCTTTTCAGGGAAAAGAAAATAAAGCTAACAAAACCACATTTTAATATTTCTGTCATTTGAGATTATATTTAACAGGGATCAGGCTTCTTGTTTTTAAAAATTACATTTAAGGAATAAATTCTGTGAGGGGAAAACAATCCCCTCCCCCCGTTAGAGAGCCAATATGCCAAGCTGGTGTCCCCTAAACACTGAAGAGTGGATTTCAAGGCCCACAGAGGTAAGAGTAGGACAGGTTTAGTGAGAGACAGCTCCTGAGAGACAGGAGGGGTCCCAGAGTGGTTTGCCATGGAGGCTCTTTGTCAGAGGTAATTCATACCTCAAAATCACAGCGTGGGTACAATGTGGATCAAGTTACAATCAACCAAAGGATTACAAGTATGTATAGTGGCTTACTAATATTTATCCAGTAAGGAAAGGAGTCATGTGGCCAGGCAGTTTTGAAAGGGATGGGTCCAGGTGTTCTGGCTGACCGCCTGTGTGTCTGATGCCTGTCTGGGCTCCCTGCACCAGGTGGTGCTCATTGCAGAATAACCTTCATTTGCTGTCTGAGGGTCGGGGTGCGGCTCACAGCCTGGCCACTGTGTCACCGCTCTCTTCAGATCGCCTCCAGGTGCAGTCTTTGCGTGTCTCATCTTCTGTGCTTACTTCCTCTGGGCCCCAGTCCCTCTCTGAGTGCATATTAATTTCTAACTTGTCTATCTGAAATACTACTACTAATCACTACGTTCTTTGGAGTTTTATTTTTACTATCCCTAAGGTTCCACTGATATTGCAATAATCCCAAATTTGTTCTATTCCTAAATCAATGTTCACTTTCTGAAGGACTTTTCCCTGTTCAGTGGTATGTGGCAAATAACATAAAATATACAGATGATATAAAATCTTCCCACAAATATTTACCAATAGGATAATTCCTATTTTTCTTACAAGAAACTAGTGTACAGTTTGAATAGTCAGCTAGCAGCTTCATAAAATTCAGAGAGTGATAAGTAGTCTTTCCACTTATAGACAAGCCACAAATTGCAATAACTTCAAAATATCTTTTTATTTATACTTGTGTAAGTGCTCACAAGTATATTCTCAGCTAAATTTCAGTTGCCCATTTCATGTCATTCTTTTTTTTTAAAAAAAAGTACTGTCACAGTTTTATATATTGTACCCAGTTTATGATAAGAAACAAAATTCAACAATTTAGAATCTAACTTCTTGGCATCCATCTTGCTTTGAATTTTGTTAATAGATCCTAGGGAAATCACAGTTTGTTAACATATATTAACTTGTAAAGAGTATCTCAAATGTAAGGTGTTTAAAAGAAATTGTATTGCTTAGGAAAAAATTGACTTGGGTTGCAGCTTAATCAGAGACCTAGAAAGTGGGGCATTCTTATAACAACAAAGTCTAATGTTATTACTATTTGCCTTGTTATAAGAACCAATAACCTTGATTGTTATTGTTTTAAGGATAAGTTTCTTTTGAATGCTTAATGAAAATTTACAAGTAAATTATTTTATTAGTGGAAAAAATTAAGCCCTTGAGGTAGATACTAGTGTTTTATTTATTTTATGACTGGAAGGTGAATCACTTATTATAATAACTGAACTTCATATAATTCATTTTTGCTTTATCGTACCTAAAAATAACTAAACCAAAAATTGGTTTAAGCTATTTTTAAAATGCTTGTCACCAGAGTTTGATATTCCATTATTATATCTTTAAGTAAATTTGACCTAAGTGTCCATAAAAAATGAGAATACACTTTTAAAATGTAGTAAAGTATTACAATATGCTGCTGGTCATAAATAGAGTCACCTACGTATGAATGCCCATGAATTCCAAATATTCGATGTTGAGTAAAAGAAGCCAGACCCTAAAGAATATATTCTAATGAAATATCACAACACACCCCATATATATGTGTAATTATCATGTTTCAATTTTAAAAGAATATATTTAATTCCATTAAGAAGTGATTGAAAAATTGGTAAAATTAATGTATCCTGGCAAACTCAAACTGATCAACTAGAAAAAGTGAAAGACTTCTGGCATGATATAAATATGGCATATCTAGGCTGAGATGGTGGTTAAAGCAAAGATCCTTTATCCAAATTCATCAAAATACATCCTTAGCATATGTGCTTTCCACTATCTACAAATTTTACTGCAGTTTTTAAAAACTGATTTTTTAAAAAGGAGAATATATTGGCTTAAGCAATAGAAAAATCTACAAGTAGATTTTGCTCTAAATATGGTTGGCTCCAGATGCTCGATGTCATTAAAATTTTGTCCTCTTTTGATCTCTTAGATGTATTTGCCTGTGTGCTGGTCTCATTTCAGGTTAACTTGCCCTTCTAGATATAGCCCCAGGGCCTCTAGTCATATAGTCAGCTCACCTCGGAGCTCCAATAGAAAAAGAACACATTTTCTGATTGGTCCAGCAAGAACACGTGTATCAGTTCCGCCCCTATTGAATCAGGAACTAATTACCGGGGCCGTGCGGTTGCCTGGTAGCGGAGGAGGTGAGGGCGAGAATGAGTCAGCGTGAGTTTCACGTCCTCCAGGAGCAGCTGAGAGAAGGGTTCTCAAAGGAAAACAAAGAGACTTACTAGGGGTAGTTGACCAAACTCATGTGTCTCCAAAAGTGATGTAATTTTCTTTAAATATTTTCACAGACTAGATAGGGCCTGTTTTCAAATTTATGAATCACCAGTCCGTAAGTTCCCCAGACTGTAAATAGTAAGACCCTAAATTCAATGATATTTTGTCATCTTTTGCTCCCTCTCTTTTCAGTGTTCTACCACCAAAAACTTTCCAACCAATAATTTCCGGACCTCCCAGAAAGTGTCTCCTAATTATGAAGATGGTTCTCATAACTGTCCTGGCCAGTCAAGGCAGGTGACAGGACCTCTGCTCTATCATAAAATGCTGTTTTTCTTCTCTCCAACACTAGACGTTTCTATTGATTCTGCTCACTGAGTCGCTATGAGCCACAAGTTATATCAAGGCCAAACCTGTACAGTCGTTGAGCCGGTTATACGCCTACCATTTCCCAGATCCTGGCCTACCCTTCTGCATTCTAGTGTGTGATGCTGGTGCTAAGATAGGAAACTACGTTTCCCAGACTCCCCGGTTAGTTGGCTTGTTGGGGGGTAGTGTCAAAAGCAAGCACTGGAGAGAGGCTGGAAGGTGGAGTGGGGGTTCCTGACATCCCTGCTTCTATCCAGCAGCAGTTGGTTCTAATGTAGCATTTCTTCTTCACTCACAGTGTGTATACATAAGGAGACTGAATGATCTTTTGCAAATATGTTTTTAGCCTATGCTATTACTTCCTCCCTCGTGCTCCTTAGCAAAAGAAACAAAACACAAAAACCCACATAAACTGCATCAAAAGAAAAAAGACTCCACAAAACTTCAATAGCCTTACAGGGAATAACAAACAGTTGGTGATCATTCAAGCATTAAAATGAATTGAAGTTTGAGAGCACATTGCCCCCAGCAGAGTACTTTAATACAGATGATCTCATATGATCTTACACCGCCTTGAGAAATGGGAAGGGCAGACATTTTCCATTTTTAATTAACAAGAAAACTGAGGCTACAGTAAGTTTAGCTGATCGAAATAGAATGTGGGCCACATCTGTACTTTAAATTTTTCTGGTTCTCGCATTAAAATAAGGTTTTTAAAAATGAAATTGGCTTTTCTAATTTATTTTAGTATATCTTTTTCATTTTTCCAATTTATTTTAACATAAAATATCCACAATATTATTACTTCAGCTTGCAATAAATATTTGTAAGTTTTTGTGAAATGTTTCACGTTCTATTTTCTACTAAGACTTTGACACTTGGTTTATTGTTTACAGTTCGTACATGTCACCTCAGAGCAGCCATACTTCAAGTGGTCACAAGTCACATGTGGGTCATGGCGCTTGATGTGACAACACAGATTGAGATTATGGACTCAGAGGTAAATAATGGGAAGGAGTGGTCCTAGAGAGCTGGCCTGTGAAAAGAAAAATAACGCTGCACTGGCAACCTGAAGACCTTAATTCTACCACAGTTTTGCCTCTTACTAGATGTGAAAGCATGAGCAAGGCCTTTCCCAGAGCCTGGTTTCTGGAACTGGATTTGTTTTAAGTAAATGGCATTAATCAGTTGTCGTTAACCCCTCCCCCCAACCACTTGATCCTATTTTCAAATGAAATCCTACCTGAAGGTCCCGTACTCAAACTATAGGAGGTATATTTAAAATTAATTTAATTTCTTATTTCCTGTCAAAATTCACTTCATCTTTTGTCAGGTTGTTGTGCAGAATATAATGACTCAGGACTCAGGAACCAGCGCACATCTTCCCGGTTTGTGGCCTTTGCTGATTTCGGCAGCATAAATATTTTTACCACAGCTGATTTGGACAGTGGGACCTCACCTGGCTGGCAGAATTTTCGAAAATGTAACAGCGGGTTTAAGACAAACATTTATTTTACAAAGAAAAATGACATTAAAAAACCACTTGAATAACTTCAAGGCCCGTATATATTTATATAAACTGATGATGCTATGAAATACAAATATAACTCAAACACCAGTATACTAATGCCTGTGGTATTAGATTTAAACACTACTTAAACACTGGCTGAAAGAGACAAGCGTATCTCCTTGAAATCATATCCACAGCACCATAGGGCTGCATAAAATGAGAAGGGCCTTAGAGATAATTTCTTCCAAGGATTCTCAGATATGCCCAAAGAGTTCATTAGGGCACACTCAGAGGATGCCTCTGTGTGTGTGTGTGTGTGTGTGTGTGTGGTTGTAGGTAGAGGTATAGGCTAAATGGGTTACAGTCATTTTCACACTGCCTTCATTCCACACTTCAACAGAGAAGTAGTTCCTAGGTTTTAAAAAATTTGCCAGGCCTTGTGGTGCATGCTTATAACCCCAGCACTGCAGAGGCTCAGGCAAGAGAATCATTGCAAGTTTGACGCCAGCCTGGGCTACACAGTGAGTTCAAAGCCCTGTCTCAAAAAACAAAAACAAAAATATATTAAAAATAAACCCAAATAAAATCGTGTTGTCATGAATTAGAATTTAACACCTAAAATAGCATTTTTTTCTCAGTAAGTATTCAGCGCTTCCTATTGTCCAGTGGGTTCTGATTCCTTTGATTCTTTCAAGCTATTATTTACTGCACTGAGCTATATGGGGATGGATTTCTAAGATTTGGTGAGCCGGGAAAATGTCATTTTAAAAAATTTAAAGTTATACGTGTTTTAAATTGTTTAAAATTAGAGCCAGAGCATAAAATAAGGAGAAAGAGGGGAGAAAAGGAGAAAAAAGCATCAGAACGGCCATTGAGCAGAGTGAGCTGATTAACTTTCCGCTCAGCCTCCCTCGGCGTCTATTTCTGGATAAGAAGGTTACTCAGAGGTCGGGAGCAACCGCTGAAGTCTTCAGGCCTCTGTGGGCCTGAGTCTCATCTCCCCGCTAATCCTCCCAGCTGCACTTCTGACTCCACCGCGTTAGACGGTTCCCTGTGCGCCTGCTCCCCTGGCGGCTGCAGCTCCCCTCCAGCTCCCCAGACCTGTCTGGGCATGCTTGGCATGTCACAGGACTGCACCTCAACGTCCTTTTGTATCCATGGCGACAGGTGAAGAATAAACTGCTTTGCAGTAATGCGATCCTTAATGCATTCAAATGACGTGTGCTTTATTGCCCAGGCGAGTTCCTCCCAAACCTTCAGATCTCTGAACTCCTGAATTGTTAAAGAAGCAGTAACATTTATGTCTTTCCTTTTTCTTATTTTAATTTTCTTCTCTCTTGTTTTTATCCGTTGTTATGCCTTGGTAAATGTGGTTAACCTTGTTTGATTTCAGCACCTGTAAACTTTATCTTGATAATTAAATAGGAAAATAACTTCAGAAATGCTTCAAATGAAAAGAAACTATAAAATATATAAAATATATTAAACTTCCTTCACACTAAATATACATAAATAGTAAGATTGTGTAAGGAAAAACATGACACATGCTGTAAAGCTTTCACAAAGTAATGCTGCCCAAGACGTTGGCCTTTTAATGCTGTTCCACATTATCTTAGTGGTCTGTATCTTCTTTGTCTGAAAATAAGTCCTACCTGGAAAATAATCAGCCTTGAAAGCTAGAGATCCTTGCTTTACCTGCTCTACAGAGCAGCCATCCGGATACTTCTTTCCAGTCTCTGCATTCAGGGAAGAGAAAACTTCACCTGGGTGGTAAGCTTTAGCACCTTGCTAATCATTTTTTTAAAAACCACATAAACATTGCAGACAATATTTCTAGCTAAAATGTTCCTGTGTTCAGTATCTATTTGCAAATGACTCTGACTTCCCATTGATGCAACATTTCCTTTTGTTAAAAAAATTACATAGCCATTAGTGCAAAGAAAACCCATGGGCGTGGGCTTGTGTTATGTAGATTAGGTAGCGGGGTAGACAGAACAGTTTCCTATGCCTTGGTTCAACCCATAGTACGAAAAGTAAATAAATGGAAATAGAAATAAGGTGGACCCTAGCACTCTGACACAGACGTTAACCCCCAAATTTAGGGGACCGTAACTGGTGAGGGGACTAAGAACTTTTCTTGAAGAAAATATCAGTTAAGCAATACAAATAGTGGAGAAAAATCATTGAGCTTAGAAGTGTCTCCAGTGTCTCCACAAAAATCACTGAGCTTAAAAGTGTCTCCAGGCTTCCCCTTCCTTCCCACTTGGTAAGGGTGGAGGGTGGGGTGGAGGGTGGGATTTTTCCTGCTGCATTGGAGTTGATGTTCCTGCCCAAAGTCAACCCATAAATAATGAGAACTCAAAACCTTCTACCAGGGCTGGTTAAAAATCATAGAACCAAACTTACTGTCATCAAGCACCACCCTAGGAAACTTTTTTGTTTGTCATTGCGTTAATAGAGGGGAAAGAAACTCCCAGCTTGCTCGATGTCCAGAGAAGGTTAAGAGCAGATACACTTATTGGAGGAAAGAAAGCTTCTGTCCAAGAGAGAGACAGAAGGGGCCCGAGTGGGTTGCCAAGGACCCTGCCTTTTCTAGGGACGTTTATAGAGCAAACCCACAATGTGAGGTCGGCCCAAGGTGGGAAACATGGGAAACCACAAGATGGGCATGAGGTGGGATGAAACTATGGTCAGCCAATAAGATTATAGTAATAATTGCTTGTAAAATTGATTAAATCAGGATCAGATAGGAGAAGTGAGTCATAGCAAGTGGGCATGAATACAGAACGGGCTTTTCCTGCAGTGAAATGGGCTGGTGGCTCTTCTTGGATTTTTCAAGGTGATGGATGCCTGTTTAGAATAACAGTCCCTCATGTTTATCCTTAGGAGGTGTGTGGGTGCATTTGTGTCATCTTTTGTCTTGAGGTCTGGCCCACAGCTGAGGTGCCCGTCTCTCCCGCAGTTGCGAGGTATCTGGTCCTCTGCACCGGCTCCTTCCGGTGCCTCACCCTATCTGATTGCCTATAATATTTTATCGAACTTTGCCTATAACAGCTTCACTAAAAGAGAGATCTGTGTATAGGAAAGGAGGGAAGAAACCATATCCGGCTTTCTGAACGGGTCTTTAACGCTTGCAAAGCCTACTGGGTGGGGGTGAGAGAAAGAGAGCCTAGAAAATTCATAGAAATTTGTAAGGTGTCTTGAAGGAGGGTAGATCGGCTCCTCCCTCTACCACCGGTCCGGCTGAATTGCAGCCTCTTTATAACTGCGGGCTGCCACTGGAATGGCGCATGAGAGACAGCTCTGGGGAGAGTTTCCCACAGTGCATGGTCCATGTATGCAGACAAATGTCCATTTCTGGTCTGAACGTTTCTGAAGGCACCTGTGGAGAAACTACCATAACAAGGCTTAAGGACATAATATACCTGAGAAGATGAGGACTCTTGCCCCCAACTTAGTTTTCCATGACACTGAAGGACATACCAAAGAATGAAGAGGTTTTGTAACTCTATGTAAAAGGGATATTAAAAGAGGTGCAGGGGGCTGCCCAGAGGGCTGCTGGGTGGTGTATCCACTACTTAGGGCCCAGGTGAACTGCTTGTAGACCTGAGGGAAATCCTCCTTTTCCTTCTAGTAACAGAAGGGACCTGTTAAGCTGAGAATTGCCTAAGGGAACCACACTTGGCCTGCTTAGAGTACACCTCAGCCCAATATGTTGACCCAGAGCAAGCCCAGCGAGCTCTCCTCACTCTGATCCACTAGCTTTGTAAAATAAAAGGTCAAGCCTTACAGCTGCCTCCTCCGGTGCCTGGACACAGCCTCCCACTACTTCCTACCTCCAGTCAGCCTTGTGGTTCTAGCTTCTGCTGTACAGTGGAAGGGAAGACATTGACTCAGAAACAAAACTGAAGTTTTAAAACTAGACTATGCTTCGGAAACTGAAGGTAAGCAGAATATTATGGAAGCTGTCCAGAGTGTTACAATGATAGGAATCTAGAATTCAATAAAGCGAAACTGAGAACACTGATTGGGGAAAAAGAAAATATAATTTTTATTAATATGCCACAGAATAGAGACTACTCAATTAACAAAGTCCAACTATAATACATAACTTTGTATCATGATTTTTCACCTAATAATTACACAATTTTATCATATAAAAAATCTTTATAAATATCATAATATTTTCATATTTTATAGTTATGCTGACTTTAAAGCCAATACTATATTACAGGACATTGGGGTTATTTTTAAATTTTAAGATTGGAATAATATTTACCTATTCCTTTAAATATGATTACCACTGTTAAATATCCATTGATCTTTGAACAAAGATTCTGACTACTTAGTATTTCATTAAAAGGTAGTTTGGGGTATCCATAAGCCAGTTTTGCTGATGTGTTTAGTAAGCTGGCTGCACGATAAGTGTTAAAATGCACTTCTGGTGTCTGCCATTGTCATGGTTTGTGTCTGAGTGTCCCCCCCAAAGCCTTATGCATTCATGGGGCAGGCTTCTACAGTTTATGACTGATTTATAGGCCAATGTTGGAATTATGGCTGTGAGTGCTACACCTGCCCTGGGGCGGGTAGTTTGCATACAGTGTAAGGGAGGGAAAGAGGGCTGCCCCCCCCCACTTCTTCCCTTTTGCTCTTGCTGCTTTTTGCTGTTTTCCGCTGCCATGAACAGTTGCCGTGTGTCATGTGCCACTCTGCGTTGGAGCCAGCCACGTATGGACTAAAACCTCTACAAACTGTAAGCTAAATAAACCCGTCCTTCCCTAATTTAGGGTGTCAGGTATTTTGTCTCAGCAATGAGAGAAAAGTAACTAAGACGGCCATCCTGTGTGGTGCTGAGAGCTGCAGACCAAGAAAATACTATATTCTTGCCTTCTGGAACACAAGCATCAAAGGGAGTGCCATTCTCTGTTTTACTCACCAGCATATGACTAGCACCTAGGTCCAATACAGAGGAGGCACTAAATACATATGTTTAAACATGCAAATAGAGCAACGAACTTTGAAGTAGGTCTAGGCCGCATTGCTCCTCAATTTTTCTTTGGGTTTTGCAGAATGGTCTATGGAATCATACAAGTAAATGGGTAGAGCAAGCATGGATCTAACAGGGAAAACAAGGAAAGCAGAGAGGTCCGGTAGCAGGAGACAGTTGGAAAGAAGGGAGCTCACTTGCTCCCTGGTACCTACACAAATATTGATGTGATCCTGTGACTTTGTTCTTTGCATTAGTGCAATTACTCTAGTGAGAACCATCCTCATCACGAGGCAATGGAAGCCAAGCAATGACCGTCTGGAAAAAAGCATTCCTGATATTGCCAAGTGGTGGTGGGCTAGCCCCCTTTGCTTCCCAAAGTCCCAGTGAAATAAAAAAGCCATTGAATAAATAAATAATTTAAAAATTTAAAACATTAATGGTGAGAGGCATGGAATGAAGATAGCAGAAGTTCTCCAAAACATTGAGGAGATTTTGGAAAAGAACTTAAATAGGATTAGACTAAAGCACCAGAGAGAGTAACAGATTACAGCCCCCAAACTCCAGAGATAAAAAGTGCGACAGGAATGTGAGGATTGAGTCCCACACTGATGAATAATGAAACTGTGGATGGAGGCAGTAGGGTGCAAGCAAATTTATTTAAAAGATACAAAGATAAGAAAGTAGGGCTGGGGATATAGCTCAGTGGCACAGCACCTGCCTGCCAAACGCAAGGTCCTGAGTTTGATTCCCAGTACAGAAACAAAAAAGAAACAGGATGAAAAAGTAAAAGATATAAAGGCAAGGAAATAAAGCTCCCACTAGCCAGGAGGGTTCTGAACAGGGCCCATGAAGCATCTTTGTCTAGGGTACTTAAGGGGTTTAGAGGGAGCTCAAGGCATTGTGTAATATAATCTCTACCCTAGAGGATCCAATGCACATCTTTTAGGGTCCTATCCATGCAGTGCCCGTGCAGGGCATCTGTGCCCTTGAGCCCATGGCCTGCCTGGACATGCACTGGGGAAGTCTCTGACAGCCCAAGGACAGCTGGCAGATATTCCTCTAAGAGCTCTGGAGCGCATTGACTTAAAAGACTCCATTTCCGTCTCTCCTACTTCATTTTGGGACCTCAGTCCTCATTGCCTAGTAGAAATCTGGCTCCTATCTTAGCCATCACTGTTTAAAAACAAGGGAGAGAGACCCTTTCTTAAAGTGGCTCAGGTGAGTTTCAGATTTAGAGGCAATATTTCTACAGGTGAATTGAAGGTGTGCTGCCATCAGCAAAACTAACGAAGGCAGTACAGTACTGAGACAACTGCGTCCTACCCACTCCTCCCTTTCTATCTTTCCTTTATTACATTTCCAAAAGCAGCCTGTAAAGACAGGCAGGAGAATAAGCATGAGTTTCAGTACAGCCTGGGATACAAAATGAGTTCAAAGCTAGCATGAATTACATGGAAAGACCCTGCATCAAAAGAAAGAAAGGAAAATTTTGTTTGTTTTCTATAATTCTATGTTTTCTAACTTCCTTATCTCCAGTACTACAAGTAGAAAAGGTCACAACCATGGGCTTGCTATAAAACCTCATACAAGTAAAAATAATTTAAAACAATATTTAGCTGATGGGAAGAGAATTAAACCAGACAGGAAACAAGGCTGGACCTTGCAGCTGCTGATAGTAGGAAGAGGCAAAAACTGGCATAAGGGGAGGAAGCTGGAACTGGTGTCAAGAATAAGTTCTGGCTACCTGCTGAAACAGAAAGTTTGACTTGCAGAATCCAACACAGATTTTCTATAAAAGTCAGTGATCAAGGGTGTAGTGTCATTTGAACTTTAAAGGATTCTATGCTTATATATTATGGGGAAAGAGCACTTCAGAAGTAGCATTCATTGCAATATGATGCAAAGAGGAACGACATAAGATTGGTCAGTGTCAATGAAAAAATCAGGAGTCAGCACAAATGACATAAAAGTGTACACAGAAGTCATGACAGAAAACTTCCCAAGCATGGAAAAAGAATTTGACATACAAATACACGAGGTGTCTAGAACTCCAATTAGTCATCACCAAAATAAATCTACACCAAGGCATGTAACAGTGAAGATTCCAGAAATTCAGCATAAAAACAAAATATTAAAACCTGTTAGAGGAAAAAAAACCCAAATCACTTATAAAGGAACAGCAGATTTCTCAACACAAACCCTCAAGTTAAGGACAGGTTGGAATGAAGTATTTCAAGTCCTGAAAAAAAAAGAAAACCACTTCCTGCCTAGGTTCATATACCCTGCAAAAGTGTCTTTCAAAGTCAAAAGAGAAATAACATATTTCCATGACAAAGAACAATGAGAGAAATTCATGACCACCAAACCATCTCTCTTAAATGTTTTGAAGGATATTTTAGAAAGAGATAAAGAAGACAACAATCCCAAAAATACCAATAGAAAAAAAGCTTACCAAGCAAAATGAGCAATTAAATAGAGGGACAAAAAAGTTAACCAACAGCAGGAAAATAACATGACAAGAATAAGTCAATACATATCAGTTATAACCCTTAATGCTAATGGTCTCCATTCACCAGTCAAAAGAAACAGACTGGAAAATGGATCAAGAAACAAGATCCAACAATATGCTGCACATAAGAAACACATTTAATTAGGAAAAGGCAGGGGTAGCTAATCTATTTCAGACAATATGAAATTCAAACCAAGACTGATCAAAAGAAACAAAGAAGGTCACTACATACTTGTTAAGGAAAAACTGTCAGATGAAGAGATAACATCATAAATATATATGCACCATATACAGGTGCATGCAACTATATGAAACAAATATTAATGGACATAAAAAATCAAATAAGTACTAAGACAGTTGTAATGAGGGACCTCAATACTCCACTGTCACAAGTAGATAGATCAACTGGGCAAAAAATCAACAAAGATATATCAGAACTGAAACAAACCTGTGAACAAATGGATTTAGAAGATGTCTACAGTATTCCATCCAACAGCACCAGAATACACATTATTCTCAGTTGTGCATGGGATGTTCTCCAAAATAGGCTACATACTAGCCCATAGAACATGCTTAAGTGAATGCAAAGAAACTGAAATTCTACCATGTATATTATCAAACCATAGTGCAATGAAATTGGAAATCAGAGGCAAAAAATCATAAGAATTTCATAAACACGTGAAAATTAAATAACACCCTGCTCAACAACCAATGAGTCAGAGATAAAATTAAAGAAGAAATTTTAAAATCTACAATTACATGACAATGTTAATACAATGTACCAAAACTTATGGAACATAATGCAAGCAGTCCTATGAAGGAAATTTATAACATTGAATTCTCATATCAGGAAAACAGAACAAACTCAAAAAAGCAACCTAATCTTGAACCTCAAGCTTCTAGAAAAAGAAAAACTACTCAAGCCCAAAGCTCATATAAGGAAGGAAATTATAAAGATCATAGCAGAAATTAATGGAATGGAGACCAAGAGATCAATACAAAAAATCAATGAATTGACCACTGGTTCTTTGAAAGATTAAATAAAATTGATAAACCCTTAGCCAACCTTATCAAAACAAGGAAAGAAAAGACTCAAATCCATGCAACTGAAACAAAAAAAGTGAAACACAACAGATTCTGTGGAAATCTAGAAGCTAATCAATACCTCCTTTGGGAACCTCTACTCTATTAAGATGCAAAACACAGAAGAAATGGACAGATTCCTAGATACATATGAACTACCAAAGGTGAATCAAGAAAATATAAAAAATCTAAATAACCAAATAAACTCAATGAAATTAAAAAGATAATTAAAAGCTCACCAACAAAGAAAGGCCCAGGGGCTGGAGATACAGCTCAGCACAAGCACCTATCTGGCAAATGAAAGGTCCTGAGTTCAGTTCCCACTACCAAAAAATAAAAACAAATAAATAAATAAATATATAAATAAGAAAAGACCAAGTCCTGATGGATTCACTGATGAACTCTGCAAGAAATTTAGAGAAGATATAATGCCATTACTCTTCAGACTCTTTAATGAAATTGAAAGAGAAGCAATACTCCCAAATTCGTTCCTGAAAGCAAGATAGCAAAACCAGAGAAGGATACAATCAAAAAAGAAAACTACAGGCCAATCCCCCTAATGAACATAGATGCAAAAATCCTTAATAAGATAATAGGAAACAGAATGCAGTAAATCATTAAGATTATACACCATGACAAAGTAGGGATTATCATAGGGATTCAGGGTTGGTTCAACATACACAAATCAATAAATGTAATATACCAACTATATTAACAGAACCAAAACAAAAAAATCACATGGTCATCTCAATACATGCAGAAAAAGCATTTGACAAATCCAGCACCCATTCATGATAAAAAAAAAAAAAAACTGCAGAAAACTGGAATATATGGTCTTTATCTCAATGTGATAAAAGCAAACATCATCCTAAACGGTCAAAACCTGAAAACCTTCACTCAGGAACAAGACAAGGATCCCCACTACCACAGCTCCTGTTCAATATAGTCTTAGAAACATTATCCAGAACAATTAGACAAGAGAAAGAAATAAAAAGAATAAAGACAGGAAAGGAAGAAGTTAAATTATCATTATTTGTAGATAATATGATATTCTACATAGAAGATGCCAAAAACTCTATGAAAAGACTTCTAGATTTAAAAAGCAAAGTCATTCTTATACCTGGATTCAAAAATCAGTAGCATTCCTGTATACAAATAAGAAACTCACTGAGAGAGAAATTGGAAAGATACCCCCTTTCATCATAGCATCAAAAAGAAAGAAAGAAAGAAATACTTAGAAAGGAAGTAAAAGATCTCTACCCTGAAAACTACAGCACTCTACAAAAGAAGAATGAAGAGGATATCAGAAAATGGAAAGATGTCTCTTACTCATTTGTAGGAACAATCAGCATAGTGAAAATGCCTATACTTCTAAAATTGTTACACAGACTTAATGCAATCCCAATCAAAGTACCATTAGCGTTCCTCACAAAACTGGAGGAAAATCGCTAAAATTGATTTGAATACAAGAGACCTAGAATAGCAAAAAATGACTCTATGCAACAAAGTCAAGGCTAGGGGTATCACAATCCCTGATTTAAAATTATACGACAGAGCCACTATGATAAAAACAGCATGCTATTGTAAAAACAAAAACAAACAGACCCGAGGATCAGTGAAACAGATTAGAAGATACATGAACAAATCCAAATATACTCAGCAACCTTATCTTTGACTAAGGGGCCAAACACATTCATTGGAAAAAGAAACCTCCTTAATAAATGGTGCTGAAAAAACAGGCTTCCCATGTGCTGAAGAATAAAAGTAGACCTATGTCTATCACCACGCACTAAACTAAAATCAAAATGGATCAAAATCAAAATATTAAAACAGAAACACGAAGTCTGCTGGAAGATAGTTAGAAATTTTTAAAACATAGACATAGACAAAGACTTTATGAACAAAACCAACTGCATAGGAAATATAACAAAGAATCAACAACTGGGATTTCATCTTATTAGAAAGCTTTTGTACAGCAAAAGAAATCACCAACAAAGTGAAAATACAATGCACACCATGGGAAAAAAATTTAGCCAGTTGTTCCTCTGAAAAAGAACTAATTATCTTTTTTCTTTTTGTATTTTTGAGATAGGGTCTTACTATGTAGTTCAGGATAGTCTTCAACTCACTTTGAAGCCCAGGCTGGCCTCGAACTTGCAATGATCCTCCTGCCTCTGCCTCCCAAGTGCTAGGATTACAGGCATGTGCCACCATGCCCAGCCTCAGAACTAACATCTAGAAAATAGAAAGAACTGAAAAAAATCAGACCCCAAACTTAAAGACCAAATCCATTTGAGATTGTGTATGATGGGCATCTGAGATGAATCCTTACTTCTTAGATGAAGAAGTAGAAATGGCAAAATAAATATATAAAAAAAGTTAAACATCATTGGTCATTTGAGAGATGCAAATTAAAACAACACTGAGATTCCATCTCACTCAGAAAGAAGGGCTACTATCAAGAAATCATAACAAATGCTAGCGGGGCTGTGGGAAAAAGGAACCATTCTCCACTGCTGGTGGGAGTGTAGATTGGTGCAGCCACTGTGGAAATCAGTGTGGAGACTGCTCAAAAAAGTCAGGTTAGAGGTCTCATTTGACCCAACTGTTCCCTTCTTGATCGCCTCCTGAAAGAATTAAAGGCACTGTTGGATGCCACTGGAGATGGAAATTGGTCATATGCGTAAGGGCAGGACAAAGCCAGTGTGCCTCAAGCAGTCAAATCTTCAGAGACATCCTGCCTGGAAAATTACATTCATTAGTTGCTAGGCAACATTACCTCTCATGATACTAATTTTGCAAGAGTATAAAATAAAGACCTTTACGGTTAAAATCAGTCCTCTTGCCCGTCAGGTAAGACATAACTCCACCTGACCCCAGCTATTATCTCTCATCTTTATTTTCTAAACTCTCTGTATTTTTCCCGGGGACCACCGCGAGACCCCCGAGTTCCACAAGCATCATAGCACAGCGATACATGCGTGTGCATGTTTATAGAAGCACGGTTTGTAAGAGCTAAATCTTGGGAACAACCTGTCTTTGTTATTTTTCTCTCATTGCTGGGAGAAATACCTGACACCCAGAATTAAGGAGGAAAGGTTTATTTAGCTCACAGTTTGTGGAGGTTTCAGTCCACACTTGGCTGGCTCCAACGCAGAGTGGCACATGGCAGAGGGCAGCAGTTCATGGTGGTGGAAGACAGCAAAGCAAGAAGAGCAAAAAGGGGAGCAGAGCAAGCCTCTCTCCCTCCCTTACACTGTGTACGAACTCCCCGCCTCAAGGGGGGTGCAGCACTCACACCCAGAATCCCAGTATCAGACCATGAATCGATCATAAACTCTAGAAGCCCGTCCCAGACTGCATGAGGCTTTGGGGGGACATCTAGACACAAACCAAAACATAACCCAGATGCCCATCAACTGATGAGTGGATAAAAATGATGTGGTTTTTAAAATACATAGATAATGAAGTATAACTCACCCGTAAAGAAAGATAAAATGGAAGCATTTATAGCTAAATGGATGGACTTGAGACCATACGCTTAAGTACAATAAGTTGGACACATGTGTGTAAGTGTTGCAGTGTCACTCTGCTGTGGGAAACAGAAGTGTAAATAAGAACCAAAATATATAATAGACATTGTGAAACAGGAAGAATTTGTCCAAAAGAAAAGGGGAACTAGGGAGGGGGAAGTAAAGAAGGGAAAAGAAAAAATGAGAGAAGAAGGATAAAATGGAAAGAAAACTTCACAGATAAGGAGGGGAAGAGGGCTTGAAGGGAAGGGAGGGGAATGGGGGAATAAAAGAGGACACAAATACGTACAGACACAAATTCCCTATGGTGACTGTGATCATTATGTATGTCTAAATTGTACCAATAAATTTCATAAAAAAATAAAGAGCCATCGTTTTGGAGAACTGATGAAGATCATTTAAGGATGTTTCCAAGTTTTGAAGGAGTGGTACTTTCTGAAGGACATTTTTGTTATATATTCAAGGGCTATTTCTGATCGCTGTCTGGGCTTTTTCACTGCAGGATATAAAGGAATTTTCAACCACACACAACTGGGCATGAAGGAACACACCTCAAATCCCAGCCACGTGGGAGCCTGAGGCAGGAGGATCACAAGTTTGAGGCCAGCCTGAGGGAACTTGGTGAGACTCTGTCTCAAAATTGAGAAAGAGAGAGAGAGAGAGAGAGAGAGAGAGAG
>PVLD010001980.1:0-180638 GCA_004027595.1 Dinomys branickii
ACCGCTTGTTGCTGCTTTACATATTGATATCTTCGAAGTGTGTGTTCAGGATAACACATACAGACATACAAGATTAATCTAATATCCTGTCATCGATTATTGCTTAGCATTAAGTGATATAATACAATAGTAGAACCATGTTAGCCCTCCTGCATATATGTATATTCATATATATTCCTATATACATACATACATTTTTATCTTTTTCTTTTCTCCTTTCCTTCGTCCCATCTGTTCTTTGTTTTTGAACAGATTTCCTTCATGACTCTGAGTTTGTATTCCCACCCTCGGGTTCTTACACCAGTGATACAATACGTTGCCTGCACATGTATCGCTGATTTATTTCACTTATGAGTATGGACTCCAGTTTTGTCCACTTGCCTACAAAGTTCCCAAAACTGTCTTTCTTTATAGCTGAGTAATATTCCATTATATAAAAATGCCACAATTTTTTAATCCAGTCTTCTGCGGATGGGCACTTGGGTTGCTTCCACATTTTAGCTATTACAAATTGGATCTTTCTTTGTACATGCGGTCTTCCTCTTGACTTTCTAGCCACCGTGAAGTGAGAAGATGTGTACCACCACACACTCTCCACCATAACGTTCAGTCTCACCTGGAGTCCAAAGCAATGGGATCAAGTGACCATGAACCAAATCCCTTGAAACCACGAGCTAAAATAAAATCCCTCTGCTTAAGTTGCTTTTCTTGGATATTTTGTCGCAGCAAACTATAGCTGCCTGACACAGGGAGATTCCGTCCTTGCTTCTTCTAGCTTCTGGTGTTTGCAGCCTTTCTTTCTTGGCCTGTAGGTGGATCATCACTCCAGTCTCTGTCTGCACTTTCACATGGCTGTCTTCTTCATGTGTGTCTTTTTCTTTTCCTCTGAAAAGGACAAAGGATTAGATTGGAGCCCACCCTAATGACCTCACATTAATTTGATGACATATGCAAAGATCCTATTTCTAAATAAAGGCACATTCACCAGGGATTGGGATTTCAATTTCTCCTTTGGAGAAATGTCATTCAACCCCTAACAGCAAACACACAGGTTTGGTCACACAGACAGGCTGTATAGAGAATCTATGTACTGAGACATCCATCAGAGAGAGAAAATGAGAGGAATTGTATCTGCCCAGTATATTCCAAACTCCTATCTCCCACTGGTCAAAGTTCTTTCAGGGTGAATTAAACTCTTTGCATTTCAGGATTGCTTTATTCAGCCCTGTTGGCAGTTGCTCAGAAAATGAGGCCCTGCAGTTTTTCTTTCAGACTGTTTGAAAGTGGAAAGAAGAGTGATATTCCGGGCCTGTGGTTGGTGAGCCTCAGGCTGTGAAACCGCAGGAACCTGCATGGGGTCACGGCACTGATTGGCTGCTAAGTGGCCAAGGTAGGGATAGGTGGTATGGAGCAGGGTCCCGAGCTCTGCTCAAACGTCACCTTATCAAGGAGGTTTCTCTGCCTATACTAGAATAGAGGCCTCTTTTCCATCTTTGTATTTCTTCATTTTGTTCAATTGTTCTTCACAGTATTCATTCCCTCTAGAAATACATGTGTTTATTTGCTCATGTCTCATTTTATCCACTACTACAGCATTCTGGCTTTCCAAAAATTTGTTTTCTGTGTTTTCCTCAGTGCCTAAGGCAGTGCCTGGCACACGTAAGTGGCAAGAACTGACAAGATGAATTGATGAGTATAGAGAGGAGAAAAAGACCAATAGACCCTACCTCTGTGGTCTGTTGGGCAGTAGCTGTTTGGGGGGAGGGGGTTATCTTAGTACAAATAGGCCTGTCATAAGCATGCCAAGGTGAAGGTAGGTTTGAGTAGTGTAGCTCTTGGAGGAGGACAGTGGCTACTTGGATCATGGCTGCAAGACCTTTGGGTCAACAGGCAGAAGAAACTGTAGACAGAGGCACCCTCTTCTTATTTGGATTTGAAGAGCTGAAAGGGGGTGGCCTATCTTATCCAGTGGGAAGAGTTTTGTCCCCTATAGAGTCAAGGTGGATAAAGATCCTGTCTTCTATTTTAACTTCTTCCTAAATCCCCTGAGTTATTATTTATCTTTGGGTAGAACTAGCAGCTCTAATTGAAAAATGTCAAAAATCATTTTTCTTTATTAGTTGCAGTGCCACCATATTTTGAAAGCAGAAATTAATGTCACCTAGTCAGCTCCTTATTATTAATCAAGATTTTATACATCTTACTTTAAGACAGTTTTCCATTGTCTTCAAGTTGAGCATGCTTTTGATTTAACACAATCAATATGACTTTAAGTCACAATTTCTCTTTTCTGTGATTATTTTCCCTGTGGAATCCACTGTAGAAAGTAATTTATTTTTGAAATGAATAGGAGCCCACATTGGATTACAGATGAAGAGAAGATTGTAACAAATACCAGGTGACTGTAATTCACTTGAAATTATTTCTACGGTAATTTTCTCTATTAATATAAAAATATATATAATAACACATATAGAGGGTTTTGGGGTTGAAGAATATACTACATGTTACTTGAACAATATCATAAAAGCAATAGCAGCTTGTTAGAGGTAGACATACTCTATTAGAAAATAACAGCTTGTTAGAGGTAGACATACTCTACTAAAAGATAGACTTAAGTCTGAAACAGGATGGCATTTTCCTCACCCCAAATTATCTGTTCCTGAAACTTTACCAATTCAACGTGAGAAAATGGTTCACAGGGTACTTTCACAGGCACTCTGGCAGCCATCTTTGTCTTGATGAGGACCAACCTTTAGCCTGGTTGGTTCTTGCACTTAGTTTGGTCCAACATGATTTGCGTATCAGTGACTCTCACCATTCGGAAGTTCCTGAGAAATTGTCCTTCCTGGGAAAGTAGTTAGATGGAGCACACAAGCTCTTTCAGAGTGAACTCTGCCCAAGCAAAGAGTTTACATGGTGTAGGACTTACCACAGTATAACCACCAGTTTTCTCTATTGGGTCAGTTTGCTTCCTTAGCATGTAACTTTACTTCTGGAGCAAAAGAGCTTCCTTTTCTTTTAGGGCTTGGTTTCCATTAATAACTAAGTCATAAATTTTAACTCTGATTTTATTTTAGTTGGCAGAGTTTATTTTAACTATGTCTCTTGACTGCCTACCCTTTTATAAAATAAGCAGTTATAACTGCACTTACCCTCTATATAGGGAATTTTAAAAACTTAAGCCTTATATTACCTTAGTCTTCCAGAGATTAGAAGGAGTTCTTCAGACTAGACACACCCATATCAACTTTTTTTCTTGCTCCTGTGGTATTTGGTTGTTTTTTAAATCTAGTGCTCCAAAATTGGGTGTACCTAAAGTACAACTAAGGCTTATAATTAGGACTAAATATCTAACTCCTCTTTAATTGATTTTTACATGCCAAAATGATGTAAGTATGAAGCAAAAGAAAACAAAAACTCTGCTTGAGTTTAAAACTCACAAAGAAATATAATAATAGCTAATTTAGTACTGTAACTACTGAGTTTCTAAACTTAAATATTCGTGATTTTGTGATTTTTGCCTTATCAGGAAAATTTTAAAAAAATAACATTTATGTTACTATAAACAAAATTTTAGTCACTTTCTTATTCCTCTTATTAAGCTTTTAATACAAATATACTCTCCAAAAGGACACATCTTAAAAGTTTTACATCAAAACCACAGCCTTTCTTATTATAACCCACAAATTGGGCTCTTCTGATCAGTTTTTATTACTCATTTCTTCTTTAGAAAGTTCAAGGGCTCACATTGCTGTACTCTTCTAATGAATGTGGGATTCCTTACACCTCCCAAGAGAACACCGCTGCCTGGGAAGCCAATTTTCTTGGTTGAGTAGGAATGAACGTTGGAGGTGTGAAATGCCGTATGAAGTTGACTTAATTTGGTTTTCACTCATCTAAATCACAGATGTTAAACTGTAAATCTCACCTGAAGCATTGAAGTAGAATAGATATGAAATTTGAAAGTGAAACACCAACATACAGACTCTTGATCAAAATACTAAGATCAAGCTATTGAGCCTAAGACCCATTGCTTCATCCAGGAGATGGGAGTGTTCAGGAAGCAGGAAATGAGGGAGGACTTGGTGAGAAGTTGTAATGGTAACTGTACATGTCAACTTGAGTGGGCCAGGGGGTGCCCAGATTACACTTGTTCTATGTGTGTCTATGAGGATCTTTTTTGATGAGATGAGCACTTGAATCAGTGGACTGAACTAAGAAGATTGCCTTCCCTAGTAAGGCGGGGCATCACTCTATCCGTTGAAGACTTCAGCAGAACAAAAGGAGGAAGGAGAGATTTTCCTCCTTTTACTTGTCTTGAGGCTTGAACTGACACGTCTTATCTCATCTTCTCTTGCCCTCAACTGAGCTTCATATCAGTAGCATTCCTGTGTCCCACAGCTTTGAACTGAGACCCATCTTTTTTGGATCTCTACCACCCAGACAGCATATAGTGAGACTTCTCAGTCTCCATAGTCATGTATGCTAATATCATATGAATGGATGCCCCATCTGTAGTAGAATTTCCAGGAACAGGGAAAGGTAGGGTTTGACCTTATTTGTATCAACCTGCTGTTGATCTTTCTGTTGCAGTAACTGCCCAGTGCTATGCACGAGTAGCTCTCATGTGAGGAACAGCAGAACCAGGCGTAGAATGAACTGAGTAAGACTGTGACACCAAATCTAAAATAGCTTTACTATGTCTCAGGGAAACTGATCCTTTGTGTCCTTCACAGTCAAAATTTGCAACTGACACGTGTTAAGGAGGGTCCTTAACATGGTAGAGGTGGCTTATCATTAATCCTTATGAAATACAGAGGGCATGTCCTGTTATTTATCCACATTGTACACAGAGTAATGACTAAGAGTTACCAAACACCATGTGCTTGACATTTATGTTAAACATCCTATAGGCATGGTGTTCACATATAATACTATTAATTTTTTCACTTTACAAATGATGAAAAGAAGTCTTAGGGTTAGTATTCAGTTAAGGTTAAATGCTTAAGTGAATGGTGGAGCTGAAATTTGAGCTTGGCTGCCTCTCTCCACATTCCTAACTTTGAACCTCCGTTCAGGTGAACAAAATTCTGCACCTTAAACAATAAACAACTTATTTAAGGGCCTATGTGATACAGCGGGAAGGAGTCCTGTAACAACTTGTTCCTAATTCACTGATTTCCACTAGAGGGTAAGCAGAAAATATTTTCTGCTAATGGGAAAAAAAAGACAAGCCCAGAAGTAAAAATTCTTAATAAGGATTTCAAAAATATAAAGCATTTTAAAAAGGATTTCAAAAATATAAAGCATTTTTAAAATTCCAAGTATAAAAAAACTATAAACCATTATTGTTTTCAAGTCTGTGTGAATATTTATACATACTTACAAGTGCATACATGCATAAGTAAATATAAACAGCTAATTATATATATGTATGTTTATACATGACTGTATCTGTTTAAAATAGAAAAGTTTAGAATGAAATGTACTAAAATATTAGAATGTTCTCTCCAGCCGGAGGAATGATGAATGTCTTTTACTTTTTCTCCTACGCTTGTATTTCCTCCCATATGACTGAAGCATATTTTTCCCTACCAGATCTGTTTATTATTTTTATTATTACTTTATAACAGTTTTACTGAGATACCATTAGCATGCCATAAAATTCTCTCATTGTGAAGATTTCATTCAGCGATTGTTACTAGATTGATAGAACATATATATTCATCATCACAGCCTGATTTGAGATTATTCCCTTGGACCAGTTGATAGTCACTCTTTCTACCTAGGTCCGTGCATCCCCTAATCGACTTTGTCTTTCTTGAGTTGCCATTTTTGAACATTTCAGATAAATGGAATCATTCAGTATGAGGTCTTTTTGGATCGCCTTTTTTTGGTTTTGTTTTATTTGGGGGTAGTGGTAGGGCATCAAACCAGGGCTACGCTACTATTGATCTGTATCTTCAGCTTTTTTATTTCTTGAGGCAGTGTCTGAGCTCCTGCAGCTGGCTTTGAGCTTGCAACCCTCTTGCCTCATCCTCTTGAGTAGCTGGAATTACAAACACACACAACTGTCCCAGTCTTTTATGTTCTTTTAAAGAAAAAAATTTTTTATGCCTTGTCTTTCCCAGGAAAACCCAAACAATTCCTGGTGTTCTCCTTTCAATAATATTATTCCTTACCAACAGCTTCTCCTCCACTTCTGTAGCTCTTGAACAAGCGCATCCCTTTCAGACCTTTAGAAAAATTCTGTGGAACACTCAAGGTATTCCTGAAATTTGGAATCTTTTACGGGGTGGATCTGAGGTTTGAACCTAGTGCCTTTCCATTCAGCTGTAACTCAAGAACTTTTTAAAAAATGATTTTAGTTTGAGATAGGGTCTCACCAAATCCTTGTGTAGCCCAGGCTGGGCTCAAACTTTCGATCCTCTTGCCTCAGCCTCCTGGAATGCTGGGATTACAAGCATGCAGCACCATGTTTAGTCTCTTTCTCTATCTTTTGTACCTCGGGAACTTCTCTATTCTTACATTAAAAAAACCAGCTGAGGGCCGATGACCACCTGGACAGTCATTTGAGATGCTCCCCATACTCATTCCTTTGATGGCAACAGGGACGCGATTGCACTTGGGAACCAGATGCACATGCCTCCAGTTCAGGGGCCCTAGTGTCAGTCGCGCTGGGGATGGTCCTTCCTGAGGCTGTGCCCCTGCGAGTACACGGGGAGTCCCAGTGCCCCCGTCCAGGGCTGGGTGAGACACATGTGCTCCAAGGCATGTTCTTTCTTTCCTCAGCCTTCCTTCAGAGGCAAGCTGATGTCCTGCAACAACGCAGTCCCTGCAGTTCACCAGACCTGCTTACTAAGAATGCAGGGCGACTCTGGGTTCTCATCCCCTGCAAGCCCGTCAGTGTCTTCCAACCCCATCAACACTCCCCTTGAAAGTGCTGATAGACATAATTTCATGATCTCATTCCATTTCGAGAGATATCGATCACGCCGTGGGAGCAGTATACCTCTGGCTCTGCCTCTTAGGATGTTCTGAAGATTAAATGAGATAACACATGAGAACACCACAGTGTCTACCGCTCAGTGGATTCAAGATAAACAGCGAATATTCTGAGTATTATGAGCCACTACAGTAATTCTGAGCCCCGTGCAATGATAGGTGATATGCCGTCCCTTCGTCTTCTAAAAACATTCTCTGCAGCATTCTGAGCCAGCTTTTGGTGACCCTGAAATGTTTCAGTAGCTCTCTGATGTCTTCATAAATAAGGCTTACAGCCAGGCATGATGGTGCACACCCTCAAGAGGCTGAGGCAGGAGGACTGCCTGGAGTTCAAGGTCAGCCTGAACTATGCAGTGAAAGCCTGTCTCCAAAACAGGAGAAAACAAAACAAAACTACCTCATGTAGGAGACACATTTCCTTCTTCACACCTGCACCATCAAAGCAGCCACAACATAAATATCTTTAGTGAATTTTATATGGTATATTAAATGCTATTTATCTTCAAGTAATTAACAAGGTGAAGGTCACCTGACCGGCAAGCCTTAGCAGGGAGGTGCTGCTGAGTGGGTACCAGGTTCCCTCTGAAACAAGATCCCGGGTATGTAGGGAAAGAGCAGATTTTTTGCAGGATTCTAATAACTAGGATTGTTTCATTAGAATAAAGGCATTTCAGAAAGCACCCGCTGTTTCTTTTTCCTGGGGCTCTTGAATCTCCCCTGATCAGGGCTGAGGAGGAGAGAAACAAAACAAAGGTGAAGAAAGCAATGCTGTGTCTCTTCCCCCATTGTCTTTTCCCTGCAAAAATCAAAACGGTGCTTGGCAGCTGGCCAAAAGTCTTAACATGCCCCAGATTCATCAACAACCATGGGCATGCACTGGGTTCTGGCGGACCGTAATCCAACGTGTCTAAGCAGCACCCCTGCTGCAACCCCTTACTAGAGCCAGGGGTTGTGCCCACCGCCAAGCCTGCAGCCAGGCGAAGGTCGGTCGCTGGGCCAGGCATCCGGGTTCACACAGTGCCCAGGACGGGGCCTCAATCCCGAAAACTTACCTCTGCTGTGGTCCCAGAGTTTCCCTTCATCGTGCTATGGCGGAGGCCGAGCCAGTCCAGGGTTCAAGGCCAGTGACTGAAGTTTGCCATCCGCCAGTCCTCCACTGCTGTCCCCCCACCCCCCATTTCCTCCTAGTTCTTTCTCAACTTTCAGGACAAACTGTCCGCTGGGTTCTCCCCGCAGACACCACGGTGCCCCCCCAGCCTGTGTAACCCTCCCCGACACTCCTCTTGAGAGGGGAGACAGCAAAGGTGGGCAAGAGGCTGCCAGCAAGTTTTGACAGCTGCTGAGGAAGACTAATGGGTTTCTAGGGAAACAGAAAGGTTGCAGCCATTTTAGTGGCATTTGCTGTAGGAAAAATATATAGACGCTGCCATTACCCCCTCCCCACACGCACCCGCGCCCCGCACCCCGGCGGCGCGCGCCCTCCTCCCCCGCTGCCCAGGCCGAGGAAAGGGCGGGGCCCAGGTCTTCCGGGACGCAGGGGCCACCTGTCGCAGGTGTCGCCAGCTCCCCCTCCCCTCGACGGCGGGCGGGACCGCGGGGCTCCCCACCCCCGGGCGCCGCAGTGCAGCGCCCGCCCGCCGCGTCCCGCCCCTCGGGCCCGCAGGACGCGGGAGGACGCGGGGTCCGCGCGGGGCGCAGGCGAAGGCGGAGGCGGAGACAGTGCGCGCCGAGGTCGCCGCAGCCATGGTCGCTGCGCACGCTGCCCATTCTTCCTCCTCCGCCGAGTGGATCGCCTGCCTGGATAAAAGGTATCTCGGGCCGGGTCCCCAGCCGGGCTCGGGCTCGGGCTCGGCGGTGCCGCCCCGGCCCGCAGACCACCGCGGGCGCCGCCACCCGGAGCCGCGGTCCGGTACCGGGGCTCAGCGCGGCCGGGCTGCGGGGCCGGGGTCTCCGGGCGGGCGGGGAGAGGGCTGAGGTTCTGGTCCCGGACGCGGGCGGACACAGACCCCACCTCTCGGGGGCGCCACCCGCTCCTGATCGCTGCACGTGGTGGGGAGGACGGGCGCGCTGGGACCGAGCATCCGCCTGGCCTGCGCCCCTGAGCCCCGCCGCGACTCGGGCTCCCCTATTCGGTGAGGATTTGTTTTCTGCCGCACCGCGGGACGGAAGGAAGGATGGTTACACACAGTCTTCCGCCTTTCAGACCCTGGGGTGGGTGTAATTTAAGTTCTAGGGAGGGGCGGGGGTGCAGGCAGGTGCAGAGTAACACTCGTTTGTTGTTCCTGAAAACTGTGAGGTTTGCAGCCGCGGTGTCAAGTCCCATGCTGAAATTCGCAGTCCTCTGCCCCCACAGCCGCTCGCTCGAGGTCTGTGCGGGGAAGGTCACGCGGGAGCCTGCTTTCGTCTTAGTATCTGCTTCTTGGGAAAAGACTCAACTCTTAAAAAAAAATTAAAACCATAAAGTATGCCACTCTTGGGGACGACTCTAAGGAAGGTGGTATAACATCTAACAGCGGATTGCGGTTGTTTCCGGGCACTGGAAGCATAATTTTCTGTTTGTCTGGATTGCAGGTTTAGCAGTAAACATTACACAGTATGTTAACAATGATAGTTTATTACGCTGATTAGAAGGTGAGGCATCTGAACTTTTAAGAACTCATCTGAACTGCCACTGAATCTCAGAGTTTGATGCAGAAGTGCGTTGATGCAGAAGGGCAGTGATTCACGTCCTGCAGCTATCTGCATGACATCTTCTATTTGCATGTGTGTGAAGTATTTTGTGCTCTGCCATATTGAAAAATTTTCAGTTAGCAGATTCGTAACCAGCTCGAACTTGAGACTTCGGTGTGACATGCTGTGCATACTCTATTATAGGCCTTTGATGAAAAAATATTAAGTAATCTGAGAAAAGCTAAGTGCAGCTAATTTGAGTAATCTGAGAAATAATCTTGACTTTTAGTTACCACACAGTAGCAATGTTTTTGGCAGGCACTGCCTCATTTATGTCTAAAATGATATGTACTAATAGTAGGAGACTTACATGCAGTAAATGGTAAGACAATTGAAGTGATGGTTAAATCATACAGAATTACGTAGAGGAACAAAGAGCATATTTAAGTGTAGAGGCTGCTAATGTGATAAGTATTCTCAATTTAATAGCTTAGGAAAAATGAATTATAAAACAAGAGACAATCAAGATCCTGTATTTAATCTACAAATAGTAGTGCTTCCTCTTGAGTGAGACTTTTAGATAATAAATCACATACTTCTATTTGTAGAAATGCGTAGCGTGTCATCTTTTTGAACAGTTGGCAATTCACTAGAAACCCCATAGTCAGTAAGTACTTATGGTAAAATCAGATCATACTAATATGAATGGGGGCATATTTGATTCAGTTTACTCTGTCTTTTCAGGATGTGATTCTGCCTACATGATTTTGTTTGGAATGGATTTTAAGAGTGTGGTGCCTGAATTTAATGCCACCATTCATAATAGGGAAAATATCTACTAGGCAAAAAATAAACTCTCCCAAAATACTAGTATTAGTAGAGTGCAGGAGATTGTGGACGGATTAGTAAATTGAGGATTTGAGGCCCAGAGCTGTCACGAGTGCTGATCTTGGACTTGTCACTTTTACCTGCTTGGGCATCTGAAAAATGAGGTGAGGACTTTCAATCTTACCTCTCAGGGAAGAGTGGACAAATGGAGGAGAAAGAGGAGCAAGAGCTTTTGAACCTGTGAGGTGCTGTGCAAGCGTTTTATTCTGTGGTGTTAAGACAGCCTTGCCTGTACCGCGGTGTACTGCTGTACTGCGGTGGGGGCGCCAGCATTCCTATGCAGAGCAGATTAGGAGATGCAGTCTCATTGTAAGAGGGCCTCAGGAGACACGTTTTGAGGTTGCATTTTTACTTAGACAGTCTGTTTATTTATTTATTGAGATAGGGTCTTTCCATGTTGCCCTTTGAACCTCTGGACCCAGGTAGTCCTCCTTCCAAGTAGCTGGGCCTATGGGTGTGTGCCTCTGTCTGCTTATTTTTTAAGAGAGGGCATATAACCACAGCAACAACAAAAATGAGAGTTGCTTATTGGCTTGGGGAGTGGTGGGGGGTTGGCGGTGGGACAGCTGCATTGACAACTGAGCACAGTTCAGTGGTAAGTGGCTTTAGTGGAGATGTGGAAAGTGCTTTGGGAATGCAGAAAGGTGAGTCATCAGGTCCGCCAGGGATGCTTTTTGGTTCCTACCTGGACCTCAGCTTAAGGGCCATTTCACCAGGCATTGAATAGGGATGGCATGCCAATTTCTGCTAATTTCCTCTCGTGACCAGTCTGGAATATAGGAATATGTACTTTGTTTTTTGTTTTTATAAGACAGGCTCTCCCTAGGTATTTCAGGCTGGCCTCAAACTCTCCTTGATCCTCCTGTCTCAGCCTCCAGAGTGCTGGGATTATAGGCATGAGCCATCATGCCCAACCTGTGTGTTCTGTTTTTATAAAACTTTTAATTATAGGTGCTCTTCAAACATGTACATGCACAAAAAAGAAAGGGTGGTACAGTGAACTCCTGTGTGCCATATATAATTCTGGGCCTTTTAGCTAGGAACAGAACTAGGAAGTGTAGTTCAAATGACAACTGTTGTGGACAACTAGGGAAGGAGAAACCTGGGGATTGGAAATAAAAAGGGAGTGAAAATAGAAAATAGGTAGAAGTAAAGAAGGGCACAGTGAAAGCTGAAACAAAGTCACGAACAGGGAAGACAAAGCCTTGGAAATGTGTGTTCAGAACCGCGCCCCACTGCATCGATTTGCATGTGGCCAAAGGACTTGACAATACGTAGATGTGAGAATTAGGTTAAAGCGAAAAATGTAAAGCTTCTTACGAATCAGCCATTCATGGTTTTGGACAATGGAGGAGATGAGCGTCTACAAATGCTAAGCTTAAAATCAAATGTGTGGAAAATAGCAAATGTTTAGATGTGTAAATCAAAAATTGAAAAGTCTCAGCAGGTACATTGGCAAAGCTCATGGATTATATAATTTTTTTTCCCCCTGAGCGGGTGTAGTTAAGTAGGAATGAATGACATGGTTCCTACTATTTGGGATTTAAGATATGTAGAATGTCACTTTTCCGAAAGTGTGCTAACCATTGTTTCATTTTAGTGACTATTTTTCTCACAAGGTCTTAAGTTTGCTGTATGTGAACTTAAGAACTGCTTGTAGGTCATGGTTCTGGTGGTCATAAGGGAGTGTTAGGAAGGGACAGGGACCACATGTAGTCACGTAAGTCTGGTGAATCATTGCTGGTTGTTTGTCATGAGGGAACAGGGTTGGCAGACTATGGCCTGTGGGCTGGGTCTGGCAGCTGCTTGTCCATCTCCAGAGCTAAGAATGGCTTTCTACATTCTTGATTGGCTGGAAATAAATCCAAGAAAGAGTCATATGCTGTGACCCACGGCATTTGTATTCAATCCACATTACACTATTCATAAGCAGTTTCATTGGAACAGCCACTCTTAGTTGGCTCCATACTGTCTGTGGCTGCTTCAGACCCCAGGAGGAAGAATGGGGCAGCTGTGACCAAGACTTGCGGTCTCCTGAGCTGCAAATGTTCAGTGTGCAAACCTTTCCAGAGAAGGTTTACCATTCTTTGCTCTAGAGAAAAGCATCGGGCTAAGTGATTGCAAGTGAAGCTACTGGAGATGAAATAGACTGTCTTCCTTTGGGAAGGAGCTGGCAACATTTGCTTCCTGGTCCTTCAGTGAGGACCTCTGTGTCGCCCAGAAGACATCCTCAGCTGCTGGGCAGGCGGAGGACCCGTGGCTTCTCAGGCCGAAGCAAAAAACCGAGTCAACACCGCTGAATGTGTAAGGAAGGTTGTGATCTTTTAAAAGCAGCTGAGGAAGTTTTTAAAGCGTTCATGCTTCCTTTAAAAAATACCTCTTAGACGGTTTCTTTGCACCTGAGTTAGCTCCCTTCCCCACCTTGGCTAGCTGTTTTGATGTGGTTGAAGGAGAGAGGGAAAGAAATCGAGGAACCCATTTGTTGAAACCAAAATACTTTGTAGCCCACATGGTGTGAGAAGATGACTCAGATATCAAAGAAGCATTACACATGGTCCCGCCCTTGAGGAATACAGATCAAAGAAGCACGCTGAGCAGAAGCACGTCCCTGGGAGAGGATGGTACCTACCAGGCAGGTTCCTGGGGTTACATTACCCTGGTAATTTCTCCAGGGCTCAGGGCTGTCCTTGGAGCCTCGGAATCCTGATTTGTCAGCACATCAAGAATTAATGTATCTTTCAGGGCTGGGTGCATAGGAATCAGGCTCTGAGACCTTAAAATACCAGACAGTTCATTAATTTGACAATAAAATCTGCAACATCAGAGAAGCGGACACTCACATCCTTGGGCTAATGTACTCTTTTTTTCTAGGCAAGCTGAATGGGAAATCCAATTGTTAGCAGAGCCCATTTACAAAGAGAAGCGAAGCTGCCAGGAGGTCACGATGCTCATGTCTCCTGGCCTGCAGAATGCATTCTTTTCCTAGAGCGACTGAGCATGGGGATTGAATTCTAATCAGAAGGTGGTTCTGGGGATGCTTCAGGACAGCGTGGCCAGCACCTCTAACAGTTAGATGACCACTGAAACATTCCTATAGCACACTTGTGCAGCACTCTAGTACCCAAAGTCGTACACCGTGGTACTGTGACGGCCCGCTTACATCTCTTCCCACATCCCTTGACATTAGTCCCTGTACCTTTTTTATTATTTCATTCCAGCTCCAGTGCAGTGCTCTCACAGTACGGAGTACAAGTGGGAGAAGGGTGAAATGGTCACATGCGTCCTTTTGGGGGCCAATAGAGTGACATCTGTGACTCCCTAGGCAGGCTCTTGTATCTGCCTCTACTGTTCCTTCTGTGTTTCCTGGCTAATGTGAATTCTCTTTTTCTTTTTGACAAGATGATATTTCATAGGTGTAGTGTAATCTTCTCTTTAGAAAGACAACCGCTTTTATTGTAGAAAATTTCAAAATATGCAAAAAGGAGAAAACTGTGATTCTTAGGATCCTCATGTACCACCCCTCTCCCACCTCTGCAGCCATCTCCTCACAGCCGATCGTGTCTTATTGATACCTGGATTCCCCCCTGCCCTCGGGGTTGTTTTGAAGGAAATGTGGTATTATTTCTGTAAATATTTCATATATGTCTTAAAGATAATGGCTCTTTATAAAGGAAAACAATACCATTATCACATTAAACATTTTGACATTAGTAGCTGTGCTTGGTGGCACCTGCCTGTAATCCCAGCTACTCAAAAAGCTGAGGCAGGAGGCTTGTAAATTTAAGGCCAGCCTGGGCAATTTAGTTAGACCTTGTCTCAAAATTTTAAAAGGGGGAGGCTGAGGATGTAGTTTAGAGGTGGAGTGCTTGCCTAGCATGTGTGAGGCCCTGGGCTTAATCTCCAGTACTGAAAAACAAAAATTGACACTTGCAGTTTGTATCAAAATCTAAGCAAGTGGTATTTAGTTGTCTTGTTTCTAGGTCTGAGTTCTCTCTCCTCCTTGAGGTAAATTTCTTGAGGAAACTGCTATTTTCCTTTTACAGTCTGAATTTTAATTGTTCCCCTCTGATGTCATCTTTCATGTCCTCTGTCTCCTGTATTTGTTGTAAATTATTATTCATGTAGCGCTTGAGTGGATTCAGATTAGATTTTTTTCACAAGAACACTTCAGCAGAAATGTTAGTTCCATCACGAGGCACGTTGTGTCAGGTGATCTCTTTTTGTGATGTTACCAATACATTGTTTTAAAGTTGAATGCTTGACAGCTCTGTATTTTGCAGCTTCTTAGAGGACATCTCACTGTGGCCCTGTAACCATGGCAGCACATAGTATATGTCAGTTACATATATGCTAATTCTCTAATCAGGGTTACATTCTGTGGTGCTGATTTTCCTCGCCCTACAAGTTTAGGAAAGGTGAGTTAGCCACGCCTGGGCTCCCTGAGGCTAGGCACATGTGGCATGGTGTACCCAAGGTGCTGAGGGCCAGGAGCGCAGCCTGAAAGCTGGAAGGAACCTTCAGGGACATGGTGCTCGGCAAGGCAAGCCCAGCCTCCGTGTGGTGGTTGGGGTTCCCCAAGATGGATGTCTGCCTGCTGCAGTGAGGGTGGACCGGAAGCTCCATTTTGTTCGAGTTCCCCTTGAGTTTGTGAGATTTGGTGGCTGTTTTGTGGTATCTGCTTGAGCCCCTGGACCATCTCCTTGGTTTGTTTTTCTTCAATCGGTTTCAAAATCATCTTTATGAATCTTAATTGGCGGTAGGGAGGAGTTTCCCTCCCAGTGCTTTGCATTCACAGACGAGGGAGAGGGAGAGAAGAGACCACCTCAGAAGTCCTGGGAGGCCCAGGAAAGAGAAGCAGGATGGGGATGACTGGGTGCGGAGGATGACAGGGAAAGAACCTGGCACACCAGCTGGCTGCCCGGAGTGGAGGCGGCGCTATCCTGTGCCTGGTTGACTCAGCCACATCCTGTGTACCCGCTGGCTTCTCCTGCCCGAAAAGAAAAGCACGGAGCCTGGCTCCTCCCCTTTCTCTTCAGACTTGCTCCTTCTTGGAGCACCCGTGCTTTAACTGTGCAGATTATTGAAATGTCGTGGCTTTGGCACATTGGCTAGGCCGGGTGCATTTCTGTTTCCTCTTGGATATTCCCACACAAACATCCCATTAACGTGTTGTGGCAGACATTGCTTTCCCCTCACTTGCTCTGATACAGAGGCTGGAGCACATTTATTTTGTCATCTCCCTTGAGATTGGGTGTCCATGTGACAGACAGCTGGCCAGTGTGACATGGCAGAAATCTACAAGAGACTTCCAGGGAAGCCTTTGCTTTACTGATGAAAGACAAAGCTATTTGCTACCTGCTTCTCTTTTTCCCACCTAGAATTACTACCTGAGGCTTGGGCCTGAAGCAATGAGCTTGTCATTGAGAAGGCCTGAGAGAAACATGAAACCCAGTTCCGACTTTGTCTTGCTGTTGAAGGCAGATCAGTAGTTGTCTACTTTCAATTTTTTTTTTTTTTTTTTTTTTGCGGTACTGGGGATCGAACTCAGGACCCTGCGCTTGCTAGGCAAGCGCTTATTCCACTGAGCTATATCCCCAGCCCCTACTTTCAAATTTTTTGTTTTGTGATGGACCAGCCTCTGTTTTTATACACCACTATTTCTTAGGCTTTCTGTCATTTGCCGTAAGCTACCAAGTTGATACTTGTCTAAAGTTTCCATCTCTCTTCATCCTTCTCCCCATTGCAGTATGTTTTTCTTCTTACTTTCCTGTTGTGTTAATGAAGTTACAGTGCTCTCATTCTCAGAAGTTTGAAGTTACCTATGTTCTCCCTTTCCTGCGACATCTTCTACATCTAACCAATCACATACTCTTTGACTTTTGTGACATTATCCCTGTATTATTTTAAGGCTTTATCAAGCCATTGTGATTTAAAGTGTCCTCAGAATCATGTGTTCAGGAGTGAACTTTTTGGAAGGTGTTGGGGTCACAAGGGCTGTAACTTCAGCCGTGGAATAGTCTATTGATTAGATCATAATTTGATGACATTATTGAGAGGTGATGGAAACACGAGGAGGGGCCTCGTTGAAGAGGGTGGATCATGAGGATGTGACCTAAGCTACTATATCTAGCCCCTGGCTCCTTCCTCTTGGGATCCTTCCTGCGTTTGTTGTTCCCGATTGCCGTGAGGTGGGCAGTTTTCTACCACTGTGTTCTTCTGCCCCGATATTTCTGCCTTGCCAAAAGCCTGAAAGCAATAGGACTAGCCAACCATGGGCTGAAACCTGGAAACCATGAGCAAAAATAGGCCTGTCCTCCTTTAAATTGTTTTTTCAGACATTTGGGCATAGCAATGAAGAGCTGACACGTGAACCAAGTTATTAATCTTTCTAATCTCTGTTCCCAAATCTTCAAATGAGACCACCATGCCTACAGTGATGGCTGAGTTGAAGTTTGTAGGCTAATGCAGGTGCAGCCGCAGCTGGTTATCTCTAAATAGAAAGAGTGTATTTTAAGGATTAAGATCTTGGAAGCCTGAGTGTGTGGGTCCAAATTTCAATTTTGATTTTATTAATGGTGTAACTTTGGGCAAGTTATTCAGTTCTAGTAGTTGTTTTATTGCCTCTCTAGGATTTTTTTTGTGTAGCTCTCCTTTTAACAGTGGTAGTTTTACTTGTTCTTTCTGTTCTTTATGTCCTTTGTTCTTTTTTTTTTTTTTTGCCTTATTGTATTGGATATTGGCTAGGCCTTCCAGGAAAATGTTGAAGAGGTGAGAATGGATGTCCTTATTTAGTTTCTTACTTTACAGGAAAGAATTTACTGTTTTGCCATCATGTTAGTTGTTTTTCCCCTCCCCACTCCCTTCCACAAATTCTTTTTTTCTGAAATTACTGAGATGATCATATGGTTTTTCTTTTTCCTTTTATAAACATAGAGAGTTTGCTGTGACTGATCTTCAAATGTTAAATCAGCCTTGCCTTCCTGGGATAAATACCAGTTGATCATGATACTTTATAATTTTAGTATATGGCTGTATTCAACTTAGTAATGTTTTATTAATGATATTTTAAATATCTAATAATGAGGAATATAAAGGTAACTTTTTCTGTAATTTTTTTTAAGGTTTAGTATCAAGATTGTTTTGGTGTAAGAAAAATAAAAAATGATTTCGTTTTGTTCAATTTTACTCCCTTTATTTTTAAAAGAACTTGTCAAAGATTGATGCTGTTTCCTTTAGAAATGTTTATCAACTGGGTCAGCTGTTTCCTTTGTGTAAAGCCTTTCTGTTTGTGTTTTGGTGATGGAGCATTGAACCCAAGGAGTTTTGAGCTACGTCACTAGCTGTATTATTTATTTTTTAAATCATGAGACAAGGTTTTGCTAAATTGCCACTGCTGACCTTGAACTGTCTATCTTTCTTCCTCAGCTTTCTGAGTATCTGGTTTCTTTTGTGGTTTCCTCATGCCTGAGTGTGAAAAGTTTTTTATAGAAGATTCAATTTTGGTTGTTGTTGTCATGAGGGATTGAGCCCAGGACCTTTTCACTGACCTACCTCCCCAGCTCCTTTTTTTTTTTTTTTTTTTCAGGTAGGGTCTCTCTAAATCATTAACTTGTTCAGGCTGGGCTTGAACTTGTGATCCTCTTGATTCAGCCTCCTGGAGTGCTGGAATTATAGGTGTGTACCAGCTATATTAAGTGTTTCGAACAGAGGACTTTTCAATTTCTCTTTCTTCTTGTGTCAGTTTTGGTAAGTTCTTTCAAGTTAATTCATTCATTTCTTCAAAGGCATCAAATTTATTGTCATAAGTTCATGGAGGATATTTTCCTCTTAATAACCTCAGTGTATATAGCACTGATCCCTCTTTTTATATTTGTAATTTGTGTTTGCTGAGTCTTGATTATCCTTGCTAGGAATTCCTCAGTTTTGTTGATCTTTTAAAATAACCGAATTTCAGTTCATTATTGCTTTTGAGAAATTCACTGATTTGTACTCATTATTATTTTTCCTTGTTCTTCTCACTTTGGGTTTAACTTGTTCCCCTCACCTGCCTTCCGAAGAGTAGAAGTTTAATATTAATTTTAAATCTTTTTTCTTTAGGAATATAAGCCTTTAAGCTTTAATTTCTCATGACCAGCATAAAGAAGAAAGCAAAATTATTTCATTATTCAATCTTGAGAATGAAAACTTTTCCTGCTGGAGAAGAACAATTAATCAGGATAATGTTGGGACCTGTTGACCCCTCAGCCATGTGGAGAAGATACTTTGCAAGGTGAAGAATAATGTTCTCAGTGACATTCTAGCACAACCCAGTAATGAGTTTCATGAGGCTCCTTCAATATGGCATTAAGGAACATTAAGGAAAAAAAAAAAAAGGAACATTAAGGAATTATAGTTTTCCTAGGGACCAGTATAATGTATAATTTTCTGATGGGCTGACTTAAACCAATAAAATATTCTAGAATATTTTAGGAATCGGTGGATTACTCCTTTTTCAAAAAATCCTCCATAAATATTTTATTCCACATTTGAGCCATTGATAATGACTAAAATTTTGTTGCAATGACTTTGAAGTCGTATTTTGCAGTAAATACTGTACTTGGAATGCTATTATTTTATCTTGTTGGTTAGGTGAAGAGTAATACTTTGGAGTCAATCAGACTGGGGGAAAATCACATTCTTATGTCTTAGTCAAACAAAAATGCATGCCTTAATGGTAGTTCACCTCCTCTTGATGAAGATGTGGGGGCCAGGAGGAATATTGGTACCACTTTAAATGACATATGTCCCTCAGACAAAGGGCTTCTATATAGAATATATAAAGAACTAAAAAAAATCAGGCCCCCCGAATTCAACAACCCACTCCAAAAATGGGCATCTGAGATGCATATGCACTTCTCAGATGAAGAAATACTAATGGAGAATAAATATATGAAAAAACGTTCAACATCATTAGTCATTCAAGAAATGCAAATTAAAACAACACTGAGATTCCATCTCACCCCACAAAGACTGGCTGTCATTAAGAAATCAACCAGTGACAAATGCTGAAGAGGCTGTGGGGAGAAAGAAACCCTGCTCCACTACTGGTGGGAGTGCAGACTGGTGCAACCACTGTGGAAATGAGTTTGGAGATTCCTCACAAAGGTAGGATTAGAAGTCCCACTTAACCCAGCTATTCCCCTTCTGGGTATTTTTTCAGAAGAATTAAAAATGTCATACCACAGAGATATATGTGTATCCATGTTTATAGCAGCACAGTTTGTCATAGTTAAATCTTGGAAACAACCCAAATGCCCATCCACTGAGGAATGTATAAAAAAGATGTGGTATTTTTATACAATAGAGTATTACTCAGCTATAAGAAAAGATAAACTGGAGGCTTTTATAGGTAAATGGATGCAACTAGAGACCATACTCATAAGTGAAATAAATCAGATCCACATGTGTAAACATCACATTGTCTCCCTGGTATAAGAACATGAAAGAGTAAGTAAAGCCCAAAATGTACAATAGATAATATGAAAGGGAAAGAAGTTGCGCAAAGGAAGGAACAACTGGGATGAGGGAAAGAAGAAAAAGGAAGTGCTAAGGCATTGGATCGGTGGCATAACTGTACTGCTGATGTCTGGTGGTTTATTGAGGGGAACAGCTAATGATTAAATTTTTTTTATATTTTGACCAATTTTGCATGCTTATATCTGATAATCTGAGCAATTTATGTGAAGACAACAATTTGCAGTATAATAACCATTAGTGAATTCTATAATCCTGTCTAGTGAAACTATGTATTGTCTCTAATGTTCTTTCAAATTATTATTTTCTTATTCCCTGTAATGGTTTGATAAATGTTCTATTTGATTCTTATCATTTGGTTTGAAACCCTGATCATTTTTAATGTCCTTGCTTTGTTTTGTTCATATTTTGCTATTGTTTTTTTCTATTCTCTTTAAAATAAAAAAAAAAATGACAGATGCATAGTGACCAAGAACCTATAGGTTTTGCCATTATACCATGTATGACCCTACAACTGTTATCATGGAAACAAGGAACATATGTTAATTGTGATGACACAATCTTAAAATACTTAGCCATATGTGGGTAACAAAATCTTCTAAAAAACCCTTTATTGAAAAAAATCAGTTGTAAAATGTAAACATATTAAAGGGATGATTTTCTTTATAGGAGTATTACTTAAAAGTTAGTTAAAAGTTCAAGATTCTCTTTTTTGATTCAGTGGAGAAATATTTGTTAAAGACCACTTGAAAAGGGCTAATATTTGAGATACTGAAGATAAGTAGAAAAAAATCTTTGATGGGAAATGGACATTACTTGCATCTTAGTAATCTGATTGTGGGTATGTAAAATTTCAACTCTGTGTAAACCCCAGGTGAAGGTCTTAATGTTTTGCCTTTTATTTGAGCAACCTTGTGGCTCCAGTCATTGATTTCTTTCATCTTTATTGAAGTATAGTTAAAAAATTGTATATAGTTGGGATACACAACCTCATGTTTTAATATATGAATTCATTGTGAAATGCTTGCCACAATCAAACTAATCTGCATGTTCATGATCTCATATAGTTGCGTATGTGTAGTGAGAGCATGCATGATCTACCCTCAGCAAATTTCAAGCGTGTGATACGATACTGTTAACTATAATCACATTGCTGTACATTTGATCTCTAGACTTACTCAAATAGCGTTAGTGAAATTTTGTCCCTGTTGACCAGCACCTCCCGATGTTCCCTCCTTTAGGCTCTGACAACTACCATTCTGCATCCTGCTGCTACCAGTTTGGTAGTTTTCCATTCTCCAATAAGTGAGATCATTGGTGTTTGTTTTTCTGTGTGTGGCCTATTTTATTTAGTAAAGTGACCTCCAGGTTCAGTCATGTCACAAATGTCAAGATTTCCTTCATTTTTAAGGCTGAGTGATATTCCATGGTATACACAAAATCTCTCTCTCTCTCTCTCTCTCTCTCTCTCTCTCTCTCTCTATCATGTTTCTTTATCCATCCATCTGTTGATGGATCTGTTAGGCTGTTTCCAAATCTTGGCTGAAATGAGTAATGCAGCAGTAAACATGGGGGTGCAGAAGCCTCTTCAAGATACTCATCTGATGTTTTAGGATGAATTCTCAGAACCTCCGTACTGTCTTCCATAACAAGTGTACAACACACACTCCCACTCAGAGTGCCCAAGGGCTCTTGGTCCACATCCTTGCCAGTCCTTTTTTTTCTGGTAATAGACATCTTCCTGGTGTGAGATGCTAGCTCACTGTGGTTTTCACTTTCCTTGTTGATTAGGGATGTGAACACCTTTTTATGTAACTGTTGGTCATTTTGTATGTCTTCTTTGGAAAAATGTCCATTTCAGTCTGTGCTAACTTTTTAATCATTTTTTCACTATTGTATGAATTCCTTGTTTATTTTGGATATTAACCTGTGGTCAGATACATAGTTTGTGTGTATTTTCTCCCATTCTACCAGTTGCCTTTTCACTCTGTTGATTGTTTCCTGCGCTGAGCAGTACTGGTTATGTATTGGATGCAGTACAGAAAAAGTTAGGTTCCTGAATCTTACATGTTTTCTTTATCAGCTCTAAACAAAAGTGGGATGGAAGAAAGGTCTACCTTTCATGCTATCTGCCATTCCCTTTGTCCCTCCTTCTTCCAGCCTTATACTCTCTTCTACCTTCCCCAACCCAAATATGTCATAGGAAAAGGTTCAGATTTTAGTCATTACATACTGTCCATCCCTTCCATTCTGCATTCCACAGTTTCACTCTGCTCACGGCGTGCCAGGCACTCTTGTTGGTACACATTAGTGAGAGAAACTGACAAGGCCCTTGACCTCATGAATTGAAATATGCACTACATTAGAAAACCTTCATTCATTCATTTGGTTTAAAACACAAATTTTTGAGCACCTAGTATGTGCTGGGTACTGTTCCAGCTAGTAAGAACCATGGTAGTGAACAAGACAGGACATGTTAAGTGCTCATAAATGCCTTGAAGCCAAAGATAAGAGATTGTGGGGCTAGGGAGACCCAGTCGGCAGGACCAGATCATCTCTGCCATGGTGCAGGTTAGTGACAAGAGCAATGAAGGAAAATAAAGCCGAGAAAGGTAGGTGCTGAGAGAGAATGGCCACAGAAGTTGTTCTGTAAGTAACATTCGATCAAAGACCTTGGAAGAACTCAGAGGTCATCTAGTTTGAATTTAAATCAGTGTGATCCAGGCTTTGCTGAATCAGTGAATGAGATATCTCAGAGAACAGAGACAAGACTCGTGCCTGTGGTGAAGACAGAGGCTGATAAAATGTGGCTACCCCCTTTTGTTTGATAGCAAGACCTCCTTTGGGGAAAGTACCTCTAGTTTATTAACTGCTCTTGTTGCACTAGCAGAAGATAAACTCATAAAATGGCCAAAGGGAGAAAGGGAAGGTTTGGAATTTTGGCTTATCCTTTCAATGTTGTCATTTAAAGGTGTAAAAAAGAGTGTGCGCTTTAGTTTTCCTTCATGATAATTTTTCAGGAACTACAAAGCTTCCCTTGGAGAGCTGGTGTACTGTTCAGATGGGCAGCACTTTCATGTGAGGGAATAAAGATGTAATGATCTCTGGCTGGTGGTTGTGTCACCATCCCTGTCAGTGTCATCAGTTCCTGATGGACTTTCGCTTTCCAGATTTAGCCAGTTTAGTTTCACAGGGATGAATCCGCCTGGTACCTCTGTAGAGTCAATGTCATTTTAGGCCTGTCAGGCTAATGTCCTTGAATAAGCAAATGGTCCTGCATGCATAGGAATTTCAACAATTTCTCCTTTTTTTTCTTTTTGACATAGGGTCTCACTGTGTACCCCAGGCTGGCCTTGAATTCGCTGTGTATCCATGCTGGCCTCAAAGCTGGGGTGATCTCCCTGCCTCAGGCTCCCAAGTGCTGGTGTTACAGGCATGTACCACCATGCCCTGCTCCCAATTTCTCATCTGAAGTCTTTGTTTGCTGTTTTAAATAATTTTCTATCATTCCACCCTTTTCCTCTTAATAATACTTGCATGCAGTTTTTATCCTATAGTATTTTCCTCATTGTGATGTAGCAATATGTTTAATTTTTTTTTTCTGGTCAAAAATGGAAGGCAAGTGAGAATAATAGGACTCTGTGTGATGTTAGGACTCCACAGGTACATCACACTCGTAAATATTCCCAGGTGGTATTTGAAGATCTGATTCTTGAGTTAGAGCTACGTAGTTAGTCAGATTTTACAGTTGAATCACCTAAAATCATTTTGAAACTTAGATGAGGAGTCCCTGTTTAATTATGCAGACCATCAGAGCACAAGTAAGGGAGGCATCTAGGGCTATGACAGAAAACTCCAGGAAGGAGGAGGAGAATAGGGCTGCCTTATCCTGGGAATCTCTGGAGCCTGTGCAGTGGGTGAATGTGGATAGAGCATAACCTCATTGCGCCCTGCTCGCTCTGTGCTGTGCCGTGCGCTATCGGTGTGTGAATGTTCCTTATCTTTTTCTCCATTGCATTTTACGTTATCGCTATTGCTTTGCGTCCCACCTTTTCCGCACTTTATTGGGTACTTATCTTAACAACTTCAGCGGCTGGGGCTTAGAACTCAGTGTTCAGCAGGCTACAGATGTCAAAGTAAATTTAGCTTTAAAAACCTCTTGGGTTCAGAAGATTAATTTTTTTTTGTCTGATAAGAAATTCTAACTGTCAGTATCACTGGAGAAATGAACACTGAAACTGCTCCTTAGAGGAGTTTATAGAAATCAAAAGTGGGCATGACTTAACCCTGGTGTTGTTTTGTGTTATCTGAAAGATAATATAGTAGTCAAATTGCAAAATAGAAATAATTTTGAAAATGTATATATAATTCACTTTTAGGGAAAGGGAATAGGCGTTGGTGAGAAGGGAGAGTGAGCAGTAACAACATTTAAAAAATAAAAGAGGTAGGCGTAGTGATATTTGCCTGTAATCCCAACACACTGGGAAGCTGAGGCAGGAGGATCCTAAATTCGAGTCCAGTTTGCACAGCTTAGTGACTTAGTGAAACCTTGTCTCATGGTAGCACACATGGTAGCACACACCTGTATTTCCAGTACCCTGGCAGGCTAATGAAGAGGGATTGCAAATTTGAGCTTGGCTCAAGCAATTTATTTATTTTTATTTTTATTTTTTTGATACTAGAAATAGAACTCAGGACCTTGTGCTTGCCAGGTAGGCACTTGTGCCACTGAGCTACATCCCTGGCCCAGCTCAAGCAATTTAATGACTTAGGAAGACTCTCAGAAAAATGTCACAAAAAACTGCAGAGAATGTAGCTCAGTATGAAAGCCCTGGGTTTAATTCTCAGTACTGCTGTAGGGAAAAAAGCTGAAAGATTACCTACAAAGGACTTCTATTTTAGTTGACCTAACCTCAATTTTCTATTATTTATTAACCTATTATGATTTTTGTCTACCTATAAAGAATTTTGGGGCTGGGGATATAGCTCAGTGGAATAAGCACCTGCCTAGCAAGCGCAGGGTCCTGAGTTCGATCCCCAGTACCGCCAAAAAGAAAAAAAAAGAATTTTGCATATAAATTCTACCACAATAAATGCTTCTACAAATAGAGAAACCTTTGAATCTCTTTTGAATTGAGACAAACAATAGAGGTATACAATTAACTTTATGTTGAATTCTTCCTATTTATATGAATAAATACAGTGGTGTCTCAGTTCACGAATTTAATTCTTTCCACGCTTTTGGTCACAAACCACATTGGACAAGAACCGAATGGCATTCAATGGTTAGGATCAATGTTGACCTTATAGGGAAATTTGATTTGGTTCTCATCCAGTCCACTTTTGGACGAGAATTATGGAAAGAATTAAGTTTATAAACAGGTGTCACTGTGTAGGTGACACTCCATTGATAGGAACTTTTATATCATAGGACTGCCATTGAAGGAATTAAAAAAGAGATTGATTTTAAGAGCACGAAATACTGATAAGGAGGAAAACCAGGAGGGAAGAAAAACATGTTTTTAGAAAAGCTTTCTGATGTTTGGGTACTAGAACTGGTAGCTGTGACAGCAGGACCACTCATTAGGTGAAATGGGTGACCCGTGGCACAGTTGCTGCTACCGTGACCCTTCGACTTTCCTCAGGCTGTGAGAGTTGCTGTAGATGGAACCGAGAGCTGAGCGTCCCTCCAGGCCTTTTCATCCACTGCCACCAGCTTCCTTCTGAGCTACCAGTTGATACATGTTGACTTCTTTATCCTTCCAGTTGGGAAATGGCAGGAACTTGTGAAAGGTCACAAACAGTGATTTACATATATATTTCAGTTTCAAAGAACTTCTGGCTTATAATTATTAAATTTTTTCTACAAATCTTATCATCAGGACAAACTGGTCATAAAATTTTAGTGTATTTTAAAAGCATGTTTCAGCTTATGCTTCATGGTTCATGCCTCTTAAAATGAACATTATAGGATAATTATTTCCTAGGTCATGAGAAATCTTTACATATATAATTTTTATTGTTGAAATAATTTGGATCATGTGGCTTAGGTTGTTTTTTATTTTTGGACAGTTAAAACATTGGAGAATGATCGTTACCATTGTAACTAATTCAGTAATGTTTTATACCACATTATTTTTTTCCTGTGTTTCATGCCTCCTCACAATAGTACGTATCTCACTATCCGTGCTGCTGGGGCACAGTGCCTGACGCGCATAACCTCAAGGAGGAGTGCTTTATGTTGGGTCATATTTCAGTCCATAGTTGGCTGACTCTAAGGAAGAAACAGAGGGTGGACACACAGGGCAGGGGAAACGCTGCCCTTGGCGCTGTGGACAGGAAGTAGAGTCAGAGAGGGTGGAGCTAGGGAGCGAGATGAGCCCTTCCAGGCCACATCCTCAGTGAGCCACTTCCTCTGACCAGGCTCCTCCTCCAAATAGTGCCGTACCTCGTCAGTGACGAAGCCAACAATAAGAATAGCGCCCCTGTGATCAGTCACCACCCCACCTCCCTGCGTGTGAGTGCCTGAGTCTTTGAGGCGAGACGTCTAGACATAAACCTTAACAGGGCTAGCCGCAGGGCTAAAATCAATGTGTAAGACGAGATTTGAGATTTTTGCGTGCATCTTCCTATTACTTGTTTGCAAAAGCAGTGCAATCGCTACTATTATCCATGTTCAAGAAACAAGGACGATGAGGCTTGGAAAGTTAAGTTGTCTGTCTAGAGCCTTACAGCTGCTAAATGCTATAGAACAATGCAGAGTGGAAGCCTCGGACCCTTTCCACTACTCCTGTGTTTGAAGTGTATTTTACCTTCCCTGGAATGTGACTGCATAGTGCAAGGATAAAGGGGCTTGTGGTGCAAAGACAAACTTGGGGCATCATGGAGACTGGATACTGGGAAGTGGGAAGGACAGGTTCAGATGCGGAGGGGAATGGTAGAGGGAAGGAAGGGAAGAGGGAGAAAAAGAGACTGGAAGTAAAAAAGTGGAAATAAAACTCGTGTAAATGCAGAGGGAGGGCTGAAGGCAGGGGAGGGCAATGGGTTAAAAAGAAGGATTAAAATATACATATGCAGGTACAAATTCCTTGTGAATATGATCATTGTGTATGACAAACATACTAATAAAAAGAATAATGTTAAAAAATTGCAAAATGTCAATTCAACCTTTTAGAACCCCCTGAGCTCCCGCATCACTATAAAGAAAAGGTGCTCTGTGGCTGCAGGTCTGTAGGAACATTCTGGAATGTTCTGGCCAGCACAGGCTGCTGTGTATGTGGTGACAAAAGCAGGCTCTTGCCCAAAAGTTGAGTTCATATGTTGGTGGCTCCTGTACAGAAACTTTTTAAACTCAAGATTCTTAAGAGCCTAATATCTGTCTTCAGTTAGGATTAAATACCCACAGAGGAACAGTGTAATGAATAATTAAAATCTTACGAAGCTCAGTCCCATGAGTGTTTAGGAATGTTTTAAAAAATGAAAATGTAACCCAAATGGAGCTAGCAGCAGCCATATTTAAAATTATTATTTTTAAAATCATTTTTTAAGGACTTTTTAAAAGTTTTGATTTTTATTACGTGTTTGTACATTCCTTGTGGGGGGTTGGTACATGCACCCAACACTTCATTGTTTCAACCCTCTTCCCCTCCTTTCTCTCTACCTTTCCTCCGTCTCTTGCTGTCCTCCCCACTTGGGAAAGCTCTACCTCCCTGCTTCCTATTATCTTTTACCTTACTCTTTGTTTATGTTTAGGGTTCTTGTATAAGGGACACCATGTGACATGTAAGCTTGTGTGCCTGATTTATTTCACCTCACACAGTGGTCTCAAGATGCATTCATTGTCCCACAGAAGACTCAAATTTATCCTTCTTTATGGCAGAATAGTACTCCATCATGCATAACTACATTTTAAAAAAGACTTTTAACATTTTTAAATAATTACAGATTTGTAGAAAATTGTAAAAATATATATAGGGAGGTCCTATGCTCATGTAACTAAACTATAGGATAGGGTCAAAAGCAGGAAAACGACATTAGTCCAGTCCAGAGCGTTTTCAGGTTTTATGCACTCGTGTGTATATACAGAGTTCTGTGCAATTTCATCTCTTGTTTAGAGTCATGTAGATACCATCATTTATCCACCGACAGAATGTCCCGTTTCTGTAGGACTTCTCGCTGCTATGTCTTCATAGCCATGCCTACTCCTGTCCTGTCAATAACAACTCGTTTTAAAAATGAGCAGATAGATCTTAGGAGATAGATCTGAACCCACTTCATTTCTTTCATCGGTTCCATAGGGCTTTATGTTGATAACTATTGGAGCTTCAAACATTACCTGCTAGACAGTGTTTACTGGAAAAGACAACTGGCCTGTTGTTAAATACTTTTAACACCCAAGAAAGCTGCCCTTCGTTTCCATTTTGGGGGTGACATTAAACAAAATGAAAGATGCTGTGTGTGCTCCAGCCCCCATTCCTGCAGCCTTCTGTGCACTCACGGCCCTTTGCTGACCCCTGGCACCCCTTGTGACACCTCGAGTGGCCAAGACTAGCAGGATAACAGGATACCCTGACTCCTTCTCCTCACACTGCTCTTCCCACAGTGGCTGAGCTAGCAGGAGTCCTGCAGGGAGCTGTTTTCGACCCACTTGAACTTCCTAGGTGTCCTCACTTGCTTGATTCTGTCCCCGCACTCCCACCAGAGTCTTTGGGATAATATTTCTTCCTGTCTCCTATCTCCTGTAAGTTGGTCTCTTAAATGAGAAAAGCAGGACAGACACTTAGGGCTCCAGACTTGGAGGTGGACACAGGATGGTAGGGTACTGCATATTATTCTTTTCTGTCTTTTATTTGTTCAAAGCCTTATGGTCCCCAATTTTGCACCCATTAGTAAAATAATCTGGGCTTAAAGAGTTTAATTGTAGAAATGACCATATTTCAAAATAAGAATTCCTAGAAAGGAGGCACCCTTAACACAAAGATCAAGATGGACTAAACTTACATAGTAAGAGCCTGGTGACCTTTTCAAGATCTGGTTATCTGGATATGTGTCTTCTAACCTAACTCTAAATAATCCACCTGCCCAGGGCATACCCTTTCCCAAGCACTTTGGCAGTCAGGAACCTTCTGCCAAGAAATGGAGGGAGGAAGAAGGGTCATAAAAAGAATATATCTTAACATATATTATTATATATTATATATGTGCACCAACTCATGATGAATGTGATCATTATGTCCTATGAACACGTACTAATACAAATGAAAAAAAGGATCTTCTATATGTGGCGTCTAAGTTATAAAAACCTTGACTAAAGTGGAATTCTCAAAACCTGTTGAAATCTCAGAGTTGACTGGAATGTGCTGTTTGGGAGCATAAGATTAATTTATAGACCTACAACAATAACCACGTAGCTAAAAGCCAAATGGTATAGTTATTTTCCATGAGTCAGCAGTTACCTAATGTCACAGAGGAGTTAATTGCTTATATTTATCCCAATAAATCATCCAGATTTAGCACTGTTTAATGCTTCTGATAGACATACTTACATGGAATTTAATATGACTCTCCTCTAAAGCATACCAAATACAACCAAATACAACCAAATTTCCTTGGAGATTGAGGCTTAGCATCTTGAACATAAGTTAGCATCCTGTGTTACAATACTGTGATTTTGAACTATGTGGATTATCTGTTAAAATATCAAATACCTCCAGTGACTTTTAAAATATTCAGCCTGTTTCTGTTTTATATTTGGCTCTTCCCTGGTGTGCAAAAGCCGTCACTCCTTGCTTGCTGCCCTTCAGGTTTCTGTCCTTTCTCCTTTTCTTGTACAAACATCATATATTGTTTCTAATCCTTTTGACTTAGAATCCAGGCAATCAAATTTATTAGAGCTGGATGAATAGTATGAGCATATGTGTTCTTATGCCCTATTTTTCTCCTGTGTAAAGTATATAAATTTTAATTTTACTATTCATAGCCTTGGTTTTGGAATTACCAATCCTTGTAAATTTACTTGGCATACGATCTCACTCTTGTTATTATTACTATTTTTTAAATAACTGGGTTTCCAGATAATTATTCTCTGGATAGTTGTGGCATTACTATAATGAGCCTAATTCCTGCTGCATTCAATAATGATTTATTGAATGCCAAGGAAATATTTTTTAAGTGCTTAGGCTTCATCAGTGAGCAGAACTGAAGATCCTTGCTTTCATAGAGATTATTCTTTAACAGAGGAAAGAGATAGTAATACACATAATTAACACACACATTAAGCGTTATTATGGAAAAATCCCGTAAAAGCCAAGTGGAGCCCAGTGAGAGATCGAGAGTGCTAATGGGGCCCAGGGAAAATTGTAATATTCGGAACTGTGGTCAGAATAGGGTTCTTTGGGAAAGTGATTTCAGTAAAGAGTCAAGGGGTTTCATACATTAACGTATGCTTAGAGTAAGAATTCCCAGCAGTGGGGGCAGTGCAGTGACCCTGGTGTGGGTTCAGGTATGGTTGTTTGAGGGATGCCAAGGCTATTTTGACGAGGTGAGCAAGGGCAAGAGTTGGAGGGGAAGACAGAAAGAGTGAGGGAAGGTCGTGTAGGGACTTGCCACCTCTTCTGAGGGCTTTGGCTTTTACTCTTGAGGGAAATGGAGAGCCACTAAAGGATTTTGAGCAGAGAAATGAGATAACCTGACTTATATTCTTAAAATATCACTATGATTATAGTGCGGAGTAGATGCGGGGAGAAGGATGGGGAAGAAGAAGGGAAACCTATTAGATAGTCCAGATAAAGGGTGGTGGTGGCTTGAATCAGCGTGACAGCTGTGAAAGGATGAGCAGTGGTGGGGTGTACGACGGACATAGAACCAATAGGATTTCCTCACGAATCAGATATGGGAGTGTGTGGGAAAGAAGACTCAAGTGTAACTGTAAGGGTTTGGGGCTGTTTCATTGGAAGGATGATAGGGCCACCCACTGTGCTACAAAAGGCTGTAAGCAAGGCATATTTGGAGGAAAAGCAGAACTCAGTTGTGGACGTGTTGGGTTGACACATTTAATAGATATTCAACTGGAGAGGTTAGCTATGAAATTGGATATGTAACTCTGGAGTTTAGGAGCAAGGTCTGAGCTAGAGTTAGAAATTTGGGAATCATTAATATGTGGGTGATATTTAAAGCCGTAAGATTGGAGAACACCAGAGATACCTGTGTTTAGAGAAAAGCTTAGGAGGAAGGAGGGTGGCTTGCAAATAAAGCTCTGTTGGAGTGACCAGTGAGGTAGGACGGAAACAGAAGAGTGTGGAATGGATGTTAAAATGAAGATGTTTTCAGATACTGGTCAGATTGTGTCAGGTTGACAAAACAGAGGATTAAAAATCAGGAAGGAGAAAGGCCAAAGTCTGGGTTTACATATGAAGTTTTCTATCTTACAAGTGATACGGTCTTTTTCAGGCTGGATTTCCATTGGGCTAATTGCAGGCTCTGTGTCAGGTCTTGGAATGGGGTTTTGAGGAAGCTGGCAGTACTAAAACAAAAATTAAAGATCTCACACCCAATGTGCTGGCCAAACGCATAGTTTAAACTACAGTGAAGTTATTTAGCTAAAAGGTGGGTAAATGGGAAAGTCCAGGTAACGATTGTTGAAAAAATCAAGGTATAGAGATGCAGAGGGCATGAGGGAGAAAAACATGGGGATACAATTATGAAATCATAGTGCATTATTTTTCTGTAACAGATGGGGAAAAGAACAGAGAATCAACATCGCTGCAATAAATACTGAACAGCAAGGAAGCAAACTATCACAGCTGAGGCATGCGAGCTGCTGTGAAACTCAGAAGTGATATTATCAATAAAGCCAGAGTTGGCAAGTGATTAACAAATAAACAACATATGGCTCATTGGTTGCCATGTCCCTGGAAACATATCCTCTTCGGAGATAGTGTGCTTCTGTAAATGAGTTTCTAGTTCATGCATACTTGCTTTTGATACTTATGGCTGTTGTGAAAGTGAACATACCCAGTTGACCAAAGAAAAACTGCTGCCCCAAAGACCACTGTGGATTTCGGGTTCTGGCCTCGGTGGACTCAGTTCTCCCTACTCGTGCCCTGGAAACTGTGAACATTACCTATAAAATAAGCAGAGAGCTATTTGAAAGGTTGAGAAAAAAACAAGACTGGCCTGAGCCTTCTCTATTGGAAGAAAGTCACAGTAGTGAGTTCTTTGAGTTTGTTTTTTGTCCTGTGTATCCAATAATGGGTGCTGGAGTAGACAGTGGCCCAGATACACCAATGAATATTGACTAAAAAAATGCTCCAAGAAAAGCCTACCCTCTGTAGCCACTGGAAAAAGATAAGGAGAGCCTAATGAAATCAGAAATTTTTAGAAAATAACTGTATGTCACCTATGTAATCAAGCACCACAGGAAAGAACCTACCAGCCTGCCTCTACCCCTGTTAGCAAAGATCAGGTGAAGAGCCCGATTTCCCACCCTTGCCTGGCTGTGATGGAGCAGCCCTTCTGGCCTAGATTTTAAAACAACCATCACACAAGTATTTCTGTGAGCCATTATGAACACACTTGGAATAAATTTCTAAACAGTATAATAACTAAGACAAAAAAATTAGAAAGCCTTACCAAAGCCAAAAAAAAGAGAGCAAAATGGAGATATTAGAACTAAAAAGCTCAATAAGTGAAATTACAATTTCAGTGAATGCCTTAACAGCTAAAGAAAGCCTAGAGGAAAGGCTGAGAACAATAGAAATGACCCAATTTGAACAACAAAGAGGAGATAGGCCAAACACCAAATGAAAAGAGGCTCAAGGGTCTATGGGATTGAACAAAGGATCCAACATTCTTGTCTTTGGGATTCTGGGAGGAGATGGCTGAAAACAAAAACTAAAGAAATAAAGTGAGAAGAAATGCCAGCTTATCTATAGAGAAAAACAATTAGAATGACAAGGATTTCTCATCAGAAACCATGGAGCCCAGGATGAAGGGAAACAATATTTTTCAAGTGTGGGAGGAAAAGAACTGTCAACTCGGGACTCCATACACAGTGACAGTCTCTACTCTATACACACAAGATATTCTCCAGTGAAGGAAAACTAAGAGGATTTGTAGTCAACAGTCCTACACCAAAAGAATGACTGAAAGAACTCCCTGAGGCAGAGAGAAATTGAGAAGCTAAAAAGGAATCTAGGGATAAATAAAGAAGGAACAACAAAAAGTAAAACTGTGGGGCATGGGAGAAATGAGATTACATTAAACATGTATAAGCTGCCAAAGAGAAACTCGTGAGGAGATCAGTGGGTACTAGGGTAAGACTCCCAATTCAGTTGTCCTCCTTTTCTCACTATCCATAAAAAGGACTACTTTCTTCTGTAGAAAAAAGAATCAGAATTTTTTGTTGTTACAGGGGATTGAAACCAGGGGCCTGCTCTTGCTGGGTAGATGCTGTACCACTGAGGTACACTCCCAGCCCTTTTATATTGAGAGAGGATCTTACAATGTTGAGCGGGTTGGCTTTGAACTTGCCATCCTCCTGCCTCCGCCTTCTGTGTAGCTGGGATTACAGGTGTGTACCACTGTCCTAGTTTCTATAGGAATTTCATCCTTAAAATAACCTCCTAATAATGTCCTTGTACTACATACTTGGGGTACAAGGATGATGTTACATGATGAGTTTGTACAGTCTCTTGTGTCTCCTGTCTTACATCTATCGGTCCTTCCCAGGTAATTGTCTACCCACCCCACACGCAAGATCTCCTCCCGCGATGTAGACACCCTTTACCCTGGCTTCCACTGCTTCTTTCTGCCCGGCTTCGAGGTTGGTCACATCTTCATCACTGAGAACTACACTCTTTTTGGAGTCTCAAAAGTGTTTCGAAAGGAGTTCTTTGGTGGAGGTGGGTGGGGCATCCCTTTCACTTGGTCCTCATTCTCCCTCTGCCACTTTAACTGATAATGATTAAGTACTGGAATCCCAGGCGCTGAAGAGGCTTTGTTTCTGGAGTTGGTGCTGCAATTGGCCTGCCTCAGATACAGAGACTAGAAGATGAAGAAGTGGTCAGCCGCAGATACTCCCAGCCGGTGTGTGACAGCTCAGTCTTCCAGGGTCAGGCTTCCCATGTCCTCCCCTGTCTGAGGACCCTGCCACTGTCTAACAGTCAGAGATAGGAATCCCATGGTGTAGAACGGAGAGCGAGATTCTACACATGCATGCATCCGCTGTCTTGGCTGGTGTGTGGATAGAGAAGTGGCAAATGCGACCAGTGGCAAAACACTGGCTCTGGGCCTTGGAGGCGTCTCTCTGAGCGACCCTGGGACACACACAGGAAGTAATGGCCCATGGGGCCATGGAAGCCAGTGTGCTGAGAGTTGAGTGGTGACTGTCAGTGTTGTAGTCTAGTTATTGAGAAAGGAAAGGTTTTAACTTAATTTTTTGCAACTAAGATCTCCAAGTTGAGAGACTGTTATGACTGTGTGAATGGCCAGGTAAATCTTGTTCTAACTGGATGAAAGCAGTCGAAGAGATCCCGGAAGAACATAAATCTCTCAAAGCCCAGGACCTCGCTTCCCTTGATGCCTTTCTCAGGATGCACACCCCTTTCTACACCCTCACTTCCCATATAATTACTTGTCTTTAGGTGCATCGAAAAAAGGAAATTATTTTAAGGATCCTTTATGAAACCTTCATAAGAGGGATAGGAATCCACTCACCTTACACTGAGTGGTGCGCTGTGTGTGGGCCTGAGGCTGGGCTTACCCCGGGAAGGGAAGAAGAGCCTGTCCCATTGCGGAATTACCTGGGACACAGACACTGAACAGGAGTCAGGAGTAGTTAGTGTGGTTTTCGTATGTGCTCTAAAGGGCCAAATCATGTTATAAAAACATGAATGGGGGATCCTCAGCCTGAAAGGTAAGATTTCCCTGAAGGAGGTGGCTTGAAAGCAGTAAACAAAAGGCGGAGGCAAGAGAACAGCAAGTGTCATAGATGTTCCATGCATTGTGACTGTCTTCTCATCTGGATTAATTCCCTGCTCTGGAGAAGTTTGCCTTTATCCCAGAACGTATGTGCTGTGAGTTGTTGGACTCGGTAATACATAGACAAGGGAAAATGGACCTGTAAATTTCTATGGCTAGATAGAAAGGAGTTTGTTATAAATAATCAAATGTTGACTATTCCAGTTTTATGTAATGAAAATACTGTCTACTTTTGTCCTTCTAAAAAACTTTTATCGTTATATCTTACAGAATTCTAAATGTATACATACCCGTGTTTCCTTTTTCAGATGTTTCTTTCATCTTTCTCCCTCTGAGACATCTTTCTGTTAACCTGCTTCAGAAAGCTCTCAGATCACTTCTTGCGCATCCTCCCTCTTCTGTGCCACTTTGTGCTTGAGAACAAATTTTATGTTCTTCTGTGCAGATGCTACCAAATAAGGACTTGCACTCTATCATATGAATGAGAGCTGTTTGTCACATGCACCACTATAACCAGATGGAGATGGCAGACACAGTGAGTGAGTTCCTGGAGAAGTAGGCGGAGGTTTTGGCTTTGAGGTTGCAGCTGAAATCTTGCGGGAGCAGATTGTCCTTGGAGTGCTGCTTGGAGCCACGCTTTGTAGTCATGGTTGAACAGGAGCCTACAGCCAGGAAGGCCATTGGTCCCTCCCCTGACCCCTTTTTGGTGTTTCTTGATGATGCTAAGAAAGGAAATGCAGCTAATCTTGTAAAAAATAATATTATCATGCCAGGGCTCAAGCCTTTCTTGTTCACTGTTAAACATACCTTAGCTCCTTCTTATGTGATTCCTATAGAAACTAGATGCCAAATAGAATTTTATTTGATGTTTGAGCGAACATGGAACCTGCGGAGGTACCACTGAAAAACCCTACAGTTCTACCTTAGGCCAGTGAATTCCCTGTCTTTATTTTATTCAGTTTCTCAGTGGAAATTAAGGCAAGGGAGTGTGGGTGAGAAGGGTGTGGCAGGGTTGGACGGCTGTATGATCTTACCAGCCCCAGTGAAAAGGCTGCTGGGAGATGCAGCTGGGAAGCTTCAGCATGGATGCATGTGGAGAGGACCCAGGTTTAAGCACATCTGTAGCTGACCTCCAGGGAGTGATGCCCTGCCCCTTTTGTGGGGTTTGCGTAGGGGAACCATGCTGTATGTGTGGACACATTACCTGTCTATTGTGCCTTCCTTCTTGGGGATGGGGATTGTCAAAAAGCATTGCATTTGTTCAGAGTGCTTTCTGAAGTTTGTTACTTGGAGAAATTATTTGCTAAGAGCATTTTTTCAGTTTGCTTCTGTTTTGGGACCAAAAGTAGATTTGGATATTGATTTTGACCTGTGTCTTACCAAATTTTTCTATGAGTTCCATCTTCTGAGACATTTCTTGGGAGTAGCCTTAAAATTACAAGCAATTTCTCCATTTTCTGGTTTACTTTTGGTTTTGTCTTCTAGGCTATCTTTAGCTGCAAAATATTCTGGCACCTTTCTTTTAACATGTGCCTCATTGGCTTTTGGATGTTGTTGTGTCGTCTTACATGGTTGTAGCTCATCCAAGATAAAATAAAATGTGGGTTTGTTTGAATCTCCACAAAGATAAACTCTCAATCTTAAATAAATGTGTAAATATATCCTGTGCCTCTCGGAACTCTTTATGAATGCCACCAAATGACTGGAGTATGTCTATTGACATCTCTCTCGAGTGCATTGTGCAAAGCTTAAAAGATGACATTAAGTCCTGTGGGCAGTTCATGTTGTTTTGATGCATGAGCTTTGTATTGACCGGGACAAAATGGATGCATTGCTTTTGCATGCACAGGTCCAGATCTCTACTATGTGGAATCTTAATAAATCAGGGAGTTTGAGGTCATGGAAAGAATAATATGCACCAACAGATAACCATTTATATAAGAAATATTTCGCCACTTTTAAACATATGTAAAGAGAAAAAAATCATTTGTCTTAGTTACTTTTCTCTTGTTGTAAGGGGAAATGTTTATTTAGCTCACAGTTTGTAGAGGTTTCAGCCCATGATCGGCTGGCTCCAAGGCAGGGTGGCTTAGCAGACAGGCATTGCAGAGGAGAAACAGTTCATGATAACAGAAGACAGAAAAAACAAGGAAGGAAAGAGGGAGATAAGCCTCTTTCCGTCTCTTATATTGTATCCAGTCTACTGGGTTTAGGGTGATGTCCGTTGTAAAATCCTAGCGTTGCACCATGAATCAATCACATGTGAATCAATCTGAATCTAGATTCCGCCACTTCCGAAAAAGCCCCAGGCTTCAGAGGCTTTGAGATGGTGGTGGGGAACATCTAGACACAAACCATAGCATCATTTTTTTAAAAAAATCTTTAATTTTGTTTGGTTTTACAGTTTAGGCATACTCACAAAAATAGAAATTGATTCTATTTATATATTTATATTCTTGTGTTTCCAAACAAAATACTATTTGATTTATTACATTTGTGAGCAGTTCCACTAGGAAGTTCAAATAGCTGGGGGGAGCCAGTGGATTTTTTGCAGCCAAAACTGAAAAATAAAAAAGCTTTAAAAAAAAAAAAAACATTCTGTGGATTCATCAAGAAATCACATTTCCTGGCGTGGATGCTCAGGCGGAAGAGTGCCAGCTGTGTATGCTGGTGACGTCAGCATAGTCAGTTCTTGACAAAAACATTTTTCACTGCTTCTGTACCACAGTGCAGCTTTGCGGGATTCCTGTGTCACTTCAAAGTACCAAATGCTACAGTTCCCCCCTGCAGATGAAAAAACTTGAACTGGACAGTATGGAAGAGCAGAAGTCTGTGCACATTCACGTGACACATTCTTTTAAAAATTCAGAAATGCAAAACTTTTCTTCCCTAAATCTTTTAGTAAAGTTGATGCCCTGGGCAGATGCTTCCTGTTTATCATGTAGCTCTCCTGGCCCTGTCACAGAGCCGGACATCATCAGGGGACGGTGGGCATGCCCCCACCCTGCCCCAGCAAACCCACACTTCCCATTTCCTTACATAAATGCAGAGAACAAATCATGACGTTGTGGAGGTAGAACCAGATCTGGATTCAGCTGTGAGGCTGCAGGGCAGTTGCCTTGGGGACATCCGTCTCCCAGAGGTTCTTGGGCTTGCCTAGGTTTTCCAGGATACAGTGCAGGGCATCCAACTGATTTGAATTTCAGATAAACAACAAAAACCTTAAATATATATATATATATAGCCCTGTCATTTCCATAGGACATGCTTACTTTAAGAGATTATTCATCATTTATTTGAAATTCAAATTTAAGTGGGTGTCCCATCTTTACATTTGCAAAATCTGACAACTCTAGGCTTAACCGTGTGCTCCACAGAAACACACCGCTTAGGGAGGAACCGCTTCAATCAGGTGCTCAGCGGGTGGATGAGAACGCGGTCCTGACTAACTCCCTCCTACGGAGGGGGTGCTGAGGAAATCAGAGTTAGCTTTGCCTCGCAGGTGGGGTCTGTGTGCTAACCCACTTTTATTTGGTTGTTCAGCATATGCAAATCTGGGTCATTGTCAGTCCTGGAGGACAAAGAGAAGCCAGCTGGCCTTCCTCCTCTGTTCAGCTTGTCTGCGAAATAAATTCTCAACAGACAGTTAAAGAAGGCTTGAAATGACTCCAGTTATCCACCTGCCCGGGGCAGTCACGCATCTCAGGATGCAAAGCTGAGGAAGAGGAGCCTAGTCAAATGGACTGGGTTCCAGTCTGCACTTTCCCCGCTGACTGAGATCTGGGGGGGCAATCACTAAACACCTCCAAGTTGTATCTACACCTGCAGATGAGTAATGCCTACCATAGAAAGCTACTGTGAGGACCAAATACCTTCGTGTATATAAAGCCAGTTCACTGATTTCTCCCTAGCAAGAACAGAGTAAAATGCCAACTGTTCTTACTGCTTCTCCCCCAAACACTGTGCTTGCTGGTTGTGGTACTTGCTTACCTAATGCCTTTCTTACGTGAACATTCACATCTGGAAGACAGGGAATGCGTTCTGCTCACCTGCCCACAGCTTATAGGAATAGGCTCTCGTTAAAATGATTAAATGGTGATATCTGTTGTCCCGTGGATTTGGGAAATCAACTCCTTTGTTGGTTCCTGAGCAGTTGCACTTACAGAACTGGTTCTCTAGGCCAGAACTGAAGTACATGAGCATTTTGATTCCTGAGGATCTGATTCCTGCTTTTGGAGTGGCCTGGATCCAGCAAGTGGCTTGAGGATAGGAATCATTTTACTCCAGTGTGTCCTATAGTGTAATATTCAGTCAGTCATGATTTAAGAGAAGGTAGGGCTGCATTCTTCTAGGTAATAATGTAAAATACTCAGTTGTTAAAAAATATAGTTTGGTGTCTATCTTAGTATGTTTAGGTTACTATCACAAAATGCCATGGATTGAGTAATTTATAAACAATAGCAATGTATTGGTTATAGTTCTGGAAGCTAGGCAGTCCAAGATCAAGGTGCCAGCATATTTGAATCTGGTGAGATCATGCTCTCTGCTTCATAGATGGCACCTTCTTGTGCCTCATGTGGTGGAAGAGGCAAACAAGCCCCCTCAGGGCCTCATACAAAGACAATAATCACATTCTTGATGGATACCTCCCAAAGGCCGGGCACTTAATTCACATGTTAACATGTGAATTTGGAGTCCACAGCAGCATTTAGACCTTGGCACAACCCCTTTTGAACCATTAAATAAGTTTTTGATTTTAGCTAATGGGGTTGCTAGGTTAAAATTGGAAAGATGCACAGTATATGAAGATTATTTGAGAGGCTATAATTATGTTTTTTTCCCTGATGGTTTTCTCCAAATGCTTTTCTGTAATAGAGGACAAACACACACAAGTATTATTTAAAGCTTTTTTAATGATATATTAAAAATGTAAACTTATGAGCCCCTACCGGTAAACTTTGAACATTAAAAAAATAGATACAGTTGTTATATAGAATAGAGCAGCCTGCAATGGTATGAGAAGAGGCTGAGCTGGAGATTAACCATGCGTTCAGGGCTAAGCAAGGCCAGCCCCTAGAACAGAGAGTGCTAGAGGCAAGGCGCGTAAACAAGTTTTTGAGACTAGAGCCAAGCCAGTCCAGCTGGTGTCTCGCCTTGTTAACTACAGCACAGACAGCTCTGAGAATGTTTTGCTTTCAGTGTTCTCAGCAAAACACTGAGATGTTGCACTTTTGACTGTGTCCCACTCTTCTCCCCCTTTACTGTGTATAAATAAAGACACAGACTGTGCTGGATTGACACTGCCTCTTCATCAGAGAGGTCAGGTCCCACCTGGTCCCAGCTTTCCTCTTAGTATGTGTCTAGTTTTTTCTTAATCTCCCAGCACCCCCTTTCAGGACCCTGCTGGCTGCAGGGTTGCAGCACAAGGAGACTTAAATAAGGCCTATATTTAAAGAAAAAATTCTTGTTCTCAAGGAAAAATGAAAAAAAGTCTCTTAGGGAAAAAAAAACCTGTTGAATTTTGAACACCTATACATTTTTTTAGAATTCAGAGAATAAAAATAAGCATCTTGAAAATTGAGTAAAATATCATTTTAAAATGAAGTGAATTTAATAATGTGATTTATTAAATACACAGTGTGTTCATGGAATTAATATGTGGATAACCAAGCACCTACTGCATGCCGGGTGCTGTGCTGGACAAGCACCGTGGCAGATGGGGTTTCTGTGCTTGATTTTCTCAGTCTAAAGGAAGACTGAGGTTTCTTTTTTTATCAAGCAGTTTGTGTTCCTTGTTTATTTGTGCAAATGGTGTTCTAAACCCCGGGGTGCTAGTAGTGAATCACAAGGGCATGCTTTCTGAGCCTGCTCAGACCCCTGTCTTGCAGGAATGGTCAGCAGTTGTGTTTGCCCCATGTGACTTCCAGGTGAACTGCTGGATTGTTCTTTTTCACTGACTAACCTCCCCCCCCCCCCCGGCCCCAGAAATGAGTGCTGCTTTGCACATTTACTCTGGGCTTCAAATACCATTTCTATTGGTTTGGCATTTTGCTTCCCATAAAAGTTCACAGGTGTCTGGAAAATCTGTATCATTTAAGGTAGAAGATGATTTACTAATGATAGAATTAGTGTTGTACTCAAATGATTGTGCATAACAAGCCATAATTATGAACATATATGGAGAGTTCATGATTATAATCAAATAAAGCTACAATAAAAATGATAGGGTACCTTTCATGATTTACATATTTGTTCTTGGATGGCATTGTAATTAGGGCCATATGATGCTCAGATAAATGACTATAATTATAACTTCCATGCAGCCAAGCTACATTTTTTTTTTGTTTTCCCAAAACCGCACACCCTTTCATCCTCCTTACATGCCCACTGATACTGCCGATGAGAGAAGATGAAGGTCCGGAGTCTGCTCAGTGGCTGGAGAGCCCTTGTCCTGTCTCCCTTTGCCCCAAGCTTAAGAGCCCTCTGTCTTCTTGTGAACTCCCACTATCATTCTGCCAGCAACCAGAGCTGCATCCTTGTCTGCCCCACTGACCTGGATCTGAGGAACAAGGTGGTAGAGGCTTCAAACCAGAATCTGAATCACCTGGTGATGCTGGATGGCGAGAAACTGCACCATCTCCATCCAGCAAGTGAGGGAAAGGCCTCAAACAGCGTGGACTGGCCAAGGATCCCTGATACTAGGGGAGAACCCGCTGAATGGTAGAAGGACAAGGGTTCTAAGTAAGGTGTGTGCATGAGGATTTATCCAGACCAGGTTACTTTGGGGAGTGAAGGAAGGCACTAGTAATAAATCCCTTGGGACTCATGGTGTCAGTCATGACTATCTCCAGGAAAGCCCCATGTGCTGTGACGCCACTTCTAAGTGGGCGTTGGAGAGAAAAAGAGGAGCATTACGATATGATCAGGGCTGAAGGGGCTTACAGTGCTCTGTAAACGTCATGGAAATGAAGGCTGCATGGTATTATAAGAAGGAAGCTTAAAATGCCAGGGTCCTTGCTTTGTAAACATCCTGAACCTGTGCAAGAGGAGGGCATGGAGATTGTGTGAGCGCTGCACCTGCACCCCCCAGGGGGGTCCTGCTTACAATATAAGGGAGGAAAAGGGGCTTGTCTCCCCACCCTTTGCTATTTCTGCTTTTGCTGTCTTCCACGGCCTTGAAGTATTGTCCCTGGGCCATGCCCCACTGCCTTGGAGCCAGCTGGTTATGGACTGAAACCTCCACAAACTGTGAGCTAAATAAACCTTTCCTTCCTTCATTTTGGGTGTCAGGTATTTTGTCTCCGAAACAAGAGAAAAGTAACTGAGACAGATGCCTTAACATTTCCATCCTCGGTTCCTTTCTTTTCCATTTCATTCCTTGCTATGAGATTCACTTTCTAAAGTGATTGTTTCTGATTTTTTTTTAAGTTAAAAAAAATCTCTGTTGACCCCCATAGTAGTACAATAAAAACTGCATCTTACCGTAACCTGGCGTTCAGGTCCCACCCTGACCTGGTCCTGTGCTTTTTTTCCCTCAGTCTTTCCCCTTGATGAATCTCTTGAACCTCAAACCATTTGGACCACTGGGTGCTCCTAGCTGATAATTTTCTGCTTCCACATCTTTCCTCATGCTTTATCACCTGCTGCTTAGAAACCTTTCACCCTGTGCTTGTATCTACAGTTTCTGCTTGCTGTCCTTGACCTAGTTAAAATATGGGTTGTGATGCTGTGGAAAGCTAAGAATTGGAAAAAGGGGGGCTCTCTGTGAAGGCTTCTCTACTCACTTTTATTTAATCCCTCCCTGAGCTACCAGGAAAGTTTTTATCCTGACCTCTGTGTACCTCACTGGAGCCATATGCTGCTTTTATCTTTGCATTACCATTGTCTAGAAACCTGTCTTAGATTCCCTGATAGATCGGAAGCTGTCATAGGACAGTGTCAAGGTGCGGTTCTTCCCTGTAATGCTCAAAGACCTGTGCTCAGTGCTTTGTGATTGAGCAACATGCAACTGGCTTGTTGAATGAAGCATTAGAGACTAAAATGCAAAACTCTGATGCTTTTTACGTCTGCTTGGGTGAAGAAAAGTTGGGGATGATGATACTTCCTGCTGTACTGTTCAGACTTGGGGCTGGACTAAGTGTGGGCTTCTGATTCTTGCTAGCTCTCAGGTGTGGCTTCCCTCCCTCACAGGAGTACAAGAAGAGTTGGCATTTAGGAAGTCTGTTACGGCTTCTCCACCCAGAGCAGTGTCTCTGGCCTGGACAGTTCACCACAATATCCTGCTGCTAAGTGGACCATATGTGTCTGTAGCAAGGCCCTTTTCTTATATCAGCTCTGGTCAGCGACTCGCTTTTCTCTGTCTACTAACATCTTATTGCTTGGGCAGTCAAAATTGTTGGTGTCAGATTAAATGGAGTAATTTGAACTTTACCTGAAGCTATGGGAAGCTCATCTGTCTCTGTGTGAAATCAACATTTTGTACACTATCCTATGTGCTGGACTATTAATTCTGATCATTTTTGTTTTTTATTGGGATATGTTTGCAGTACCTAGTAATTGCCTTCATCTTGGGGAACTGTACATGTACATATCACATCTTGATCACTTTTACTTTCCCTTCCCCTGTCTACCCTCTCCTCTCTTCTCCTCTCTTCCCCAGGTCTGGGCTTTTTGAAAACCACAATGACTAATAGTACAAAGAAAGACAGTCAAATTGAATTTCTATCCTTAACTGGTCACACCCCCTGCCATATGTCCGTGGCATGGATCACCCGCCGCCTGGGGCTCCTCATCCTCTGCAGTGAGGCGTGATAGAAATCTGTGTTAGTGTAAAGTACTCTCGCCATTTCACACGCTGAAGGGGGCCCCCAAAGCTGTTTGCAGAAACAATGAAATCTAGGGCATCTCTTTTCTCTGGCATTTGTAGTTTTAGAACTATGGAAATGATATGTATCTGACCTGGCAGATAGGACAAAAGGTTTTCATCTAGTAAGAGCTTTTCTAAAACAATTTCAAATATTTGCTGTACTAGCCACCTCAGATTGATTCACTATTCACTATTAAAACCTGAACCTTATAAAAGAGAAAATAGTTTGACTGTATCTTATATAATCTTGAGTTTACTATTCACTGATAGGATGTTATTACAATATAATCTTCAGTTTATAGACCAGAGTCTATTAAGAGAACATCATTCTAACCAAATCTCTAAGTGTATTTTGGCTTAACAGCAGATGTGCAAAACCCAGGTACACTTTGGCTAAAATGCTTAGAATCTGAGCTGCCAAGTAATGACAAGGTGACACTTTGACATACCCTCTGATTTGTTTTTATTTATTGGGTCAATATAGTACTGCTCTCAGAAAATAGACTTTTCTAACGCTGGACAGAATGTCAGCTCACGTCTCTCTGTTGCACGTGAGAAAGTCAAGCCGGGGAGGTTAAGGCACTTACTCAGAGCAGTACAGCTTGATGGAGGAAGTGCTGATCCTAGGTGATGTGGTATCTACTGCACATTCTGTTGGTCACATGGCCAAACTAGATTCATGAGGAGGGTAAATAATCCCCTATTATTTTTAGGGGGCAGAACTAGGGATTAAACCCAGGTCCTTTGCACTGAGCTGTATTCTCAACCCTCTGTATTTTTTTAAATTGTAAAAACTTGAGACAGGGTCCCACTATGTTGCTATATTGTCCAGACTGGACAAAATTGCAGTCCTCCTGCCTCAGCCTCTCAGAGTACTAGGATTACTGGCATGAGCCACTGTGGCCAGCTAAATACCATTTCTTGATGGAGGTAATTGGCAAAGCATTTGTGGCCATCTTAGTTCGCCATACTTTTAAAACAAACATTTTATTTCAAATATCTTAAGCTCTTCTGGCTATTTACTGCATTTTTAATTGGAAAACACTTTGCCAGTACTTTTGAAGTATTTTTGCCATCCATTTTTTCTCTCTTCTGGAACTTCAGTAGATTAAACTTGTGTTTAATCTTGCTTTTGTCCCACAGACACTGAGTCACTATTTTTTTCACAATCTTTTTTCCCTCTGCACTTTTATTTGGGTATTTTTGGTTGTCTGCCTTAAGATTCCCTGATATGTTTTCCTGCAGTGCCCAATCTACTCTTAAGTCCATGCAGTGAATTTTTTCTTTCTGTATTGAGCATCTTTTAGCTTTAGGATTTTCATTTGCTTTTAAAATAGTACCCATTTCATTACTAATGTTCTCCTTCCCTTCACTCGTTATGCTATATCTTTACCTTTAAATTCATAAATGTATTTATCATAGCTGTTTTAAAGTCTTGTTTCGTATTTTCAACATCTCTGTCCTCTCCGGATTTGTTTTTCTTGGTGTTCTCCTGGCCGTAGATCCCATTTTCCTGTTGTGTTCCTTCACAGTAGTTTCTGATTGTGTGTTAGATGTGATGGTGTGACATTGAGAGTTTGGATTTTGTTTCCTTTTTTTCTTAAAGGCTGACTTCTGTTTTCATAGCAATTAGCTTACTGGCCAATCCATTTGATTCCATTATGCTTATTTTAATTTATTTTGTTTTTGTTTTGAGACAGGCTCTCACTATGTAGTTCAGGCTGACCTTGAACTCACTATGTAGTCCGGGCTGGCCTCAAACACAATAATTCTCCTGCCTCAGCCTCCCGAGATTTGGGATTACAGGTGTTTGCCACTACCATGCTTGGCTTCACTGGGCTTATTTTTAAGCTTTGTTAGGGCTGGTCTAGGTCTCAGGCTACAGAGGCATTTCTGTAGTCTCTGTGAATGTCCAGAGTGCTTAGCAAGGTGCATGTGCTATGGCTATTCAGAGCCGCGCTCCTGAACCCCCTGTGTCTGTGGAATCTCCGCACAGCTCACACGTGCCGCAGGACTGTAGTCTGCCACCCTCTCCACAAGCACTGGCCCACCTCTCTGCAGCCAGTCACTAAGGGAGCCCTAGGTTGAGTTCTGGACTTCTTTTTGGTCCTTTCCCCTGGCCAATTTCACCACAAATTCCAGCCACGTCAGTGTCCCTGAATTCTGATTGCTGTCTCTGCCCCAGGGAGTGCCATGGAGTTTCTTTGCCCACGTCCCAGAAGCTGTCTGCGGGGGAAACATCACATCCTTTGTGTGCATCCCTGTCACATCCCCCTTCTTTGGGGGGTGTTTGAAAGCAGTTGCTTCATGTATTTTGTTCAATTTTATGTTTTCTGTGGGAAGATCAGTCTGTACCAGTTTCTCTGTCACATGCAGAAGTGGAAATTTTCTTTCTTTTAAGGTCTTTCCCCCTTCCTTCTTTCTTCCTGTCCTGGAGATCAAACTCACATGTGCTAGACATGCTTTCTACCACTGAGTCCCTAGAATTTTTTAATAAAGAAAAATTTCTTATATTAGAAAAAATATAATTGCCATTCTGCATAATGCATAAGTGACCAATCTGGAGCATCAAATACAAATTTCAGTGCATTAAAGACACCCATATGGCTTTGACTCTTGGCCAATATGCGTGTTTCAGTAACAGGTTTGTGAGCTGATGAAATGAATTCCAGTTTCACTCCTTTTCCCACCTATGCTGTGGATTCTTCAGATCGTCCCCAGGAGGGGCGCCAGCAACAGTTGCTGGATCCACATTTGGTGCCAGATCAGGAGGTTGTGAGATGCAAGGGAAAGCCCTGAGGAGCTGGGACTAAAACAATGAATAACTAAAAGCCCTGAGGATTTTATCCACACAGTTAACTCACAATCTATATCTTTCTGAAAGCTAGACACTCCTAATTACTGTCCAGTTTGAGAAAGTCTTTTTCAGACCTCCCCTGGTAGAAATATCTTCCCCTCTGCTGCTGTGGGCCAAACCTGAGGTGGGGTGGGATGCATGACGTCCAGAATCACTGTTCCAGGCTAAGTAACGTCACCCTCTGGCCTCCGTATATAACTCCCCCTCCATGCTTGCGCCACTTTCTTCTTCCAGACCGGGAATGGGGCGAGCCGAGAAGGTTGTCAGGGGGTCTGAGCCCTGCGAGTCCTGTCCTCTCCTGGGCACCTCCTCAGCCCCTCGGCCTCCTACCTTTAGGTTGCAACAGTGGCACTTTTTGAACAGTGGCCTTGCATTTGAGAGGAGCACTGAGTCCTGTGGGATGATGCTGACACCCTCTGCCGCTGGCTGTGGCACAGGTCACATCCGGGAAGTCATCAGATCCAACTTAGCTGAGAAATGCTGTAGAGAAGCATCAGTTTTCTGACTCATCTCAGAAGCTATTCTAAAATGTAAGGAGCCCAAGAAAATTAGTTTATGCCTTTAATGTTAGTAGAGCAGATTGCAGAGGAAAGATGACAGTGGAGGTCGGTTTTGTGTGCTCCTTGGCGTCCAGTCAGCGTCCCAGTTTGGGGAGTCTTGCGCCTGAGGGTGGGTGCTGGTCCTCCATGCCCAGCCTGTTGACCCGGTGCTGATTTAGATGCACAGGAGACTGGGGGGAAATGGTCTGCTAAAATTGATAAGGCTGTACTTTGATTTTGCCTTGTGTTTTCATCATAACCAGAGCAGCTGCAACACTGCTCAGAAAGGCTTCTCTCCCTCTCTTTTCACTCACAACTGCAGAGCCCAGTGTTACTCAGGGAATTCTGTGCAGTGGGAATTTGCCACTCCGAATGACCCTGGGCCTCAGAACTGACATCTCTCACTCCACCATGGAATGTGACATGGCTGTCCTCTGCAAAGGGGAGCTGGCGGTACTTTGACCTTATGTCTTTATTTGGGGTCAGAAAGGTGGCTGGTAGTGAACTGGAGTCATGATTCCTTTAGGGCATTTGGGACCTTCAGGGGGATACTTTCCTCTTCATTCTTCTATAAATACGAGAGCAAGCAGGCACAATTCCTACAAAGGACCTGCATGCTTCACGTCTCTGTTCTCTGGTGGTGGAGGTGCATGAGTTGGCAAGGGCATAGACACCTTGGCATGTCAGCCTCAGCTGTGAGAAGGCAAAGTTGCTGTTGCCTCTGGGATCTCGGGTTCCATCAACAGGATTTTTCTGAGATTACCCTGAACACTACACTGGTAGGACCAAGAGTTTTGGCCAAGCAAGTACAGTGTGTGTGTGTATCTGTGTATCAGGGCGTGTGTGTGTGTATCTGTGTATCAGGGCATGTGTGTGTATCTATGTATCGGGGAGTGTGTGCATGTGTGTAGCAGGGTGTGTATCTGTGTAGCAGGGTGTATGTGTGTGTGGGTGTGTGTACTAGGGGTGGGTGAATGGGCAACTCACATGGAGAGGACATCAGAGAGCAGGTTTGTAGGGTGAGGGGCTGTAGCAACGCCACACATCTAACTTCACAAACCAAATGACCAAACAGTGGTGGTGCTAGAGAGAGACGAGAAGGAAGGATTCTAGGGAGGTTTTACAGTGATACCCACAGGGGCCTCATGGAACTTTCTTTCATCCATAAGTGATGTCCCTTTCTCTTCAGAATTCCCATTCCCTTCTTTCCTATCTCAGTTGTGCTACTTACTACATTTCTCTTTAGTAATTGTATGTGTTCAAATCTCCCTTGCCCAGTTTTTACCTCGTGGGTATAGGAACCATGATCTTGGTGTCTTCAGAGTGCTGTATTCACCTCCCATGTAGATGTTCTGTAAATATTTACAGGCTGAATGAATTTTCAACTCCTTTCCGAGTTTTGTTGACATTGTTGGGAAAACTTGCAATTAGGGAAGAGAAAACATCTCAGTATTCTAAGTGGTTAATAATCACATAATTAAAATGATAACATGATAAGTGGTAAACATCCTGAGTTTCAAAGACTTTTGATATATCCATGTCATCACTGGCATTATAAACACACATGATTTAGCATACTGATAGTCAGCAACCTGTGTCTAGATATTTTTAGTGTAAAATAGTGTTCATTATACCTGTTTTACCTGGAGGGCTATAAGGATCAAATTTTTCAATAGGTGTCTAATCCATTTGAATAGTTAATAATGAGTACATGTAGTTTAAGATCTCACTGTTACAGAGAAAAGAATACATGCACCTATATCTATAAGCCCTACAAAGGGCACACAGAGGGCTGGGGATATAGCTCAGTGGAATAAGTGCTTGCCTGGCAAGCACAAGGTCCTGAGTTCAATCCCCAGTACCGCAAAAAAAATAAATAAAGAAAGGGCACACAGGTGTTTTAGTATGTGTATTTAAGCACTTTGTTTATTGCTTTCATTAGATCATTCTTTTACAAGGTCTTGGTGGCTAATACTGATGATGGTGGTGGTACTCACAATAATTATTGCTTTTGCAGGCCTTTGTGATTTATAAAACTTACATGTATCATCTCAGATTTGTTAGTTCCTCAAAAGAAGAGGGAGTTGCTCTTTACAATGGTAACTTTCTGAACAAACAAAAAGATCTATATTTAACTACAAAGTTCTTTTAATGCAAGTTTATTCCGTTAACACCACATCTGATGTTCTGAAATACATATACTGATCCTCAAAAGACCTCTGAGAATGGAACTACATAGTACAGTACTGAGGAGACTAAGCCTTTCCTGCATTCCTGTGAGATGACAGTATTAAAAGAGGGCGCTGTGTTGCCCATTTCTTGGCCAAACCATCTGTTTGAGTCTGGGAAGGCAGCTGGGCAGAGAGCAGTCCTGTTTCACCCTCCCGCTGTTTGCCTTCCGTTTACCCACTCTCTATGCCCCACTGGTTTAACTGTTGGAGTGTTAGAATCTGCTGTCCCAGTACCTCCCCCAGAGAGAGCATCAGCAGGGGTTGGCCCTGAAGTCTGAGCTGAGGATGGGAGGGAGGGGCTTTTGTGACAGCAGAGGGTTTGCAAATACGGAAGTCATCAAAGGGCTGGGGTTCTTGCTCATTTTATAATTATTTTACATTCTTTCCCACAAATGTCTGTCTGATATTATTCCATTCTCTGCCTCAAACAGAAGCCAGTTAGTCTTAGGTAATCCAGAGATGACTGCATTAAGATTTAAGAGTGCATTAAGTTTTCAGGTTGCATGATTCATGGGGGGAGTACTCAGAATTCCGGACCTTTGCAAGCCCATGTACACCTGACTGGTAGCCACCATGTTTACCTAAATTGAAGTCCAGAAGAGAGCACTGTTGCTCTCCACAATACAGTACTTATTATTCTGTGTAATGATTTTTGTTACATGGCTCCTTCCTCTCTAGATTGTGAGCTTCTGCTGGGTGGTGCTGCATCTTGCTTATCTTTGTTCTGTAGGAAAAAAGGGTCTAATGACCATCAGAAAACAATATAATTTACTGAATAGATGAACAAAATGAATGTGCATTCACGAACGATGTGTTCAGTGAGTAGAGGTTCCTTAAAGATTCCATAGACTGTGACAGTTCACACTGTAAAGTTTAAGTCTTACTAACTTGAATGACATTTCTTTGAAAGGTAGATGTGACAAAAAGCTAGAAATAAGTTTTAAGACCATTCCTTAGGGATATAAAATGATCTAATAAAATGATCTTTTTGATACTAATAGCCATTACCATCATGATTTATTTAGTACTGGAAAGAATTTTATTTCATCAGCAATATATGTAGTCTGAGCCTTTTGCTAAGTCAGCTGTGTTAACCTCATTTGCTGTTTGAATTAGAAAGTTTTCTATAACTGGCAGTGAAATTCATCTGGGAAGAGTTGAAGAACCATGAGAAGAAGAAGAAAAAAAACCAGACACACAAAGTGATTCCCTGGTTTATAAGAAAAAAAAACAACAACAAAAAAACAACAACTGGGACTTATGGATCCCTGGACAGGCAAACGAAGGTGTTATAACAAAATTCCTTAGACTGGGCTTATAAACAACAGAAATCGATTTCTTCTGCTGGATGGAAAGCCCAAGATCAAGGTGCTAGCAGATTCAGTGTCTAGCGAGGACCGGCTTTCTGCCTCACGGACATCATCTCTTTGCTGTGTCCTTACGTAGCAGACACTCTCTGGTTCTCTGTTATATGAGAACTAATCCCAATTCCTGAGGGTAGACCTCCTAAAGTCCCTATTCCTAGTACTATCATCACTTTGGGGGTTAGGATTTCAACATAGCAATATTTTAGAGAGGGGATAAACATTTAGACTACAGCAGAAAGCTATCTCCAAGAAAACAACATTTACATCATGAGACATGAATGAAATGAGATAAGATTCTAAAAGGAAATGCTATCAACTGGATTTCGGGAGAGAACTTTATAAGAAAAAACTGCTTGAAAGAAGTGAAATCTAAGCTGGGCCATACGGAAATGAGTCAGTGTGTGAAAATAACTTTGTGTTCATTTTCTCTTGCTGTGTAACAAATGATTTCAAATTTAGTAGTTTAAAGCCACACACTTGTATTAGCAGGGGCTCAGCTTGACGGGATCCTCTGCTTGGCATCTCGAAGGCTGAAATCAAGGTGTTGACTGAGCCGTGTTCCTTTGCGGACATTTTGGGGATCTCAGTCAACACTCACGTGGTTTTTGGCAGACTCCAGTGCCTTGCAGTTATAGGATGGAGGGCTCTGTTTCCTCGCTAGCTATTAGCCAGGCTGACTGCACTCTTCACCATGGGGTCCTCTCACCTGCCCTCATGCGACATGGTGGCTTCCATCTCAAGGCTTGCAAAAGAATCTCCCACTTCTTCCACATTCTGTTAAAGGGATCAGTTGATTATCAGGACCACCCAGGAAGAGCTCACTACTGATTAACTTAAAGCCAACTGTGGACCCAAGTTACATACAGAGTGTCTTCACATTTGCTGCCTTGTGAACACAGGCCTGGAAGTAAGGCCTTTTTACCTCTGCCCAACTGTGTTGTCTAAAAGCAAGTTAAGGCTCGTGCCTACACTCCAGGGGGATTTGCATGGGGTGGGTCATTGCAGCAGCACTTTTGAATCCTGCCTGCTATGTGCAGTTTCTAGTTTTGCAAATGATTCTTCTTTGAGCTTCTATTTTGTTTTATTGTGGTAACAACACCTAACATGAGGTCTACCCTATTAAGAAATTTTTAAATGTACAGTATGTCATTGCTGTTATGGGCGCCATAACAGCAGATCTCTAGGCTTATTCCTCTTACATGACTGAAACTTTTCATCGTTCTACTCTTTTATTCCATGGATTTGATGACTGCAAATATTTCCTGTAAGTGGAAACATGCAACATTTGTCATCTGTGCCTGGTTTATTTCACTTATTGTTGCATATCACAGAATTTCCTTTATCTGAGGGTGAATAGTATTTGATTCTATGTATTTTCTTTCCTGCATTGATGAATGTTTAGGTTGTTTCCACATTTTGGCTACCATGAATTGTGCTGCAGTGAACACAGGAATGTGCTTGTCTTTTCATGATCCTGATTTTAATTCTTTTGGATAAACACTTGAAGATATGAATGCCAGATCAATAGTAGTTTTAGTGTTGACTTTTTGAGGAATTCCTGAATGGTTTTCCGTAGTGATGCCTCCATTTTCGGTTTCCACCATAGTGTACAGAGGTCCTGATTTCCATATATCTTTACTAATACTTGTCTTTCTTTTTGATACTAGCCATCTTGACAGGTATGAGGTGCTAACTCATTGTGGTTTTGATTTGTATATCCCTGATGGTTAGTGAGAATGAGCACCATTTTCTATATCTATTGCCCATTCTTATTCTTTGGAGAAGTACTTATTCAAATCTTTAGCCCATTTTTATTATTATATATGTAATTACTTTTTGTTGTGCTGGGGCTCAAACCTAGGGCTGTCCTTATCCTTGACAAATGCTCTACCACTGAGCTATATCGTCAGCTCACAGCTCATTTTTAAATTGGATTATTAGGCTTTTTTAGAAACTACTCAGTTGTGGGAGTTATAAATTAACTGTTAAAAAATTTTTTTGTGGTGGTGCTGGGATGGAACCCAGGGCCTTATACATGCAAGGCAAGTGTTCTACCATTGAGCTACACTCCCCAAATGACTTTATGTGGTATTGTTTGAACACGTTTTAAAAATGAAGCCTTTTAAAAATGGGCTGTGGGTATTAAATGCCAGGCTAAGGAAAATAACATCTTGTACTTGGAGCTCTTACTTGGGGGACCAGCTGTCCACAGTTATTAAGGAAAAGGAAAGGAGCCTGGAGTGAGTTATAATTAAAGAAACCATATCATCATTTTGATACACTGTAAGAACTTCCGAGCCAGTGTTTTGGCTGCGGGTGTTGACTGTCTCCCATCTGCCTCTATTCACAGTCAAGGTGATCTTTCCAGAATGTGCCTCCAATCATGTCACTGCCCTGCTTAAAATACTTCTGCTGACTCTCAGTCAGACGCAGCTTCCTTGTTTCTAGGACAGGACCACTGTCCTACTCAGCTTCATGTTCCCAGTACATGGTTTCTTTTTTTTTTTTTTTTTTTTTTTATTTTTATTTTTATTTTTATTCCCAGTACATGGTTTCTGTGCCCTTCCTTCATGCTCCACTGGGGCCATGGCAGTGGGGTTAGGGGAGGAACTGAATCTGAGAAACACTAGTGGGTAGAGTTAACTGGATATGGTGAGAGAGGATGTCTTAGTCCATTTGTGCTACTGCAGTGGAATACCTGAGACTGAGTAATTTGTAAAGAACAGAAATTTATTTCTCGTGGTTCCAGAGGGTAGGAAGTCCAAGATCAAGGTCTCTGCATCCGGTGAGGGGCTTGGTGCTATATCATAACATGGCAGAAGGTGGAAAGGGATGAACCCTCTCCCACGAGCCACTTTGGTCATGGCATAAATCAACAGCTAAACACCTAAGACCTGAACATCTCCCACTTTTTTTTTTTTTTTTTTTTTCCTGAACATCTCCCACTTGGCCCCACTTCCCAACACTACCCCATTAGGGATTATATTTCCAGTACATGAATTTTGGGGAACACATTCCAGCTACGGCAGAGGGCAAGCTGATTCCATGCATGGAAGTAAGGTGTGTGGATACAGTAGATGTGGGAAAGATGAGTTTAGTGTGAGATCACTATCGAACATCACACCAAAGGCTTCTTGTGTGCCTGGCCTTGACTACTATAGGACCTGTAAAGGAAGTATCAGACATGATCTTTACAGCAATGAGAAGAGATGTAGCATTATGAAATTAGAGATTCGCAACAGGAGAGGGGCAAGAGAAGGATTATCAAGAGTCATAGGTTCTAGAGCTGGAACAGTAGAAATGCCAGTTAATAGCTTAATGAAATTTTACCCGCTCCATGAAAGGCCCAGTAAGAATAATGACAGGTAAACACTCTATTCATTGTTTTTGACCTTAAGTATTTAATTAATGGATGATGTTATTAGGACCTAATTTGAGGCTACACAAAAATATCAAGAGATGTTTCCACCTTATCCTAATTTATCTCAGATTGATTTTGTCTGTTTGCGTGTCTTTTCTCCTTAACAATCTGGTTATGCAGCACTGAAGTTCTTTTTTGGTTCCTTTGGACCATGTGGAAATTATGTGTTTTTCTTCTATTGCTTTCTAGTGCTCGCTTTCTTCTAAAGCATTAAGCCAGAAGACTTTTAAACCTGCCCTGGTCTGCCTTCCTAAGATGGGCAATGCTCTGGGGGAAATAAACAAGAAGGGTTCTGCTTTCTTTCTTGAATGGATCCCAATCTCTGCATATCTCCTTTCCCATATGATTAAGTAGAATCCACCATAGCCATGTCCGGCCAGTTTCCAGCTCATCTGATTTTGTGATCCTCCTATAGCCGCTTACACGCTACCACTGCTGAGGCAGCGATGGGACTCCCTGCTGGTTCCAACACTGCTTCCCAGGAAGTGCACTCTGCTGGCTTGGCTCCCCACCAGGGCGCCTCTGCCAGATGCTGCTGTTCACGCTGCTTGGGAAGTGCTTTCCCAGGCACACACAGGCTCTCACTGAGAATCTGCAGCTCCTGATTCACCACTGAAGTTCCAGACTGTTCCAAAGCCCTGAACCCTGTGCTCCTGTAAGGAGTGTAGAAAGCCCTCCACAGGGGTGGTAGGCGGGAAAAAATGCTGACACTGACGTGCTAGCTTCCCCAGTGCTTTGTGCTGCTATATGGTCTAACACAGGCTTAGTAATTTATACAGAAAAGACTCTTTTCTTACAGTTCTGGAGTTTGGGCGGCCCAAGGTCAAGGGCCTCACGCTTGGTGAGGGCCTTCATGCTGTTCCATCTCATAGGAGAGCACGGCGCGTAAATGTAGGAAAGAAAAGGTGGGGGAAGCGAAGGAGGGTGTATTAGTTACTTTCCCTTCATGGAGGCAAAATGGCAGATACCCAGGGGTTTATTATGGCTCACTTTTTCAGAAGATTCAGTCCATGATTGGCACCATGCAGAGACAGAGGGAGGAGCTGGAGACAAGAATACACCCTTCCAGGTCACACTTCCCGTGGCTCATCTCCAACCAGGCCCCACCTGCCACAGCACATTGAGCTGCTGAACTCTCAGTGGGTGAATCCAAGGATGAGTAGAGCACCCCCATGGTCCAGCCACCTTCCAAACACATAAGACTTTGGGGGAGTATTTTAAATCTAAACCATAACAGAGGGGGAAAGTGTTGTACTCACTCTCTTATTGGGAGCCCATTCCCCTGACAAGCAGCATGGCCCATTCATAGGCAGAAGCTGCATGGCCTACTCACCTCTTAAAGGTCTCATCTCTTAGCAAGGTGCACTGGGGAGTATGTTTCCAACGCTTCAGCTCTGGGGCACACATTCAAACCATAACACTAGGTAAGGCCTGCAAATCCTTCAGCTCTTTCAGGCACCAAAATATGGAGCACATGAAGATTTTCCTTGTTCTCCAGGAAGCAGAACCTGAGCCCTTTCTGCGGGTATCGGTTAGAAGGCTAGCAGGGTTGGTGGCAGTTTCTTTGTACCTAGTGTTCTTGGGCCTAAGGCTGTGATGTGGCAGGAGCCTCTAAGATCATGCGAGCTTGTGCCTTAGGTCTCTCCCATAGTGACAGCTCGTCTGTTCATGGCTTTCAAAAGTGCCTGTCTCTCATGGGGGATGTGTCTTCCTCTGACAATATCCCAAGCTCCTTGGAACTCTGGTGCATCTAACTGCAGTCTGCACTGTCTGTCTATTAATAAGTGTGGCAATGGTACCCACCCTGCCTCCCTGGCCTCATCTCAGTAGCTTCACACAGTGCGGGTTTATTTGTCATATACACCAAGGTTTTTGTAGGTTGTAGATTGTTCTCCAGCGTGTATCTGTAATACCTAATACACACACCTTAAACCTATATTAGTTTCCTAGGGCTGCCAAAGCAAGATACCACAAGCTGGTTGGTTTAAACACAAGTTTATTCCCTCATGGCTCTTGGGCTAGAAGTCTAAAATTAAGGTGTTGGCAGGCCGTGTTTTCCCTGAAGTCTACAGGAAAGAATCCTTCCTTGCTCCTTTCCAGCTTCTAATAGTTGCCCGCAATCCTTGGCACTCCTTGCTTGTCTACACTTAGGCTCTGTCTGCACCCCAGCTTCACATAGCTGTCATCCTTGTGTTTCTGATTTCCCTCTTAATGGTCTCACCTGAGAAGTGATACATGGTGGTTTTGGTCACAGCCCACTGGCCTGAATATAGTTCAAGATAACTACAAGGGCGAGCTGGTTCCATGCATGGAAGTCAGGTGTGCGGACACAGGTTGGTAAGTTCAGGTGTGCTGCAGGTATTTGATGACGTCATCTGTGAAATCCTTAGGAAACTCTTTTCCTCTAGTCCTAGAAGGCTCCAGGGTGCACACGAGGCTGAGTTGTTTCTGAATAGTGTGATGTATCTATCAGGAAACACCACTAGACTTGGAAAACTGCTCAAAGAAAGAAGGAAAAGAGTTTATGTAATTTAGCAAAACCATCCTACTTTTATTTGCTTCTTTGGTTTATTTTAATCTAGAGGTTATAGAATGATGATCAGTGAATCACATCTGTTCCATAGATAATGGTGTGTGTGTGTGTATCCCACACAATGTTTAAGAAGTATGCACAAGCGTCTAGATATCCAGTTATCCTTGTACAACTGGAAGTTCCAAGAATATACAAGCCCATGTTTCCACAGAAACCCAGTAATAAGAGCTGTTTTCCACTGATAATCCTATCTGTGCAGTTTGCCAATCTCTGCAGTGTCACCAAGACTGAGGCTGAGCGTCCTGTCTCATGTGTCTTTGTGTGTTTCGGATACTTTTTCCTCTTACATGTATATGGACCATTTTTACTCACTTTGCCTAACTGGCCATTCAAAGCATTTGTGTTTATAACCTCGATTTCCAGTAAAACCTACATTTTCATATATTTTGTAACATCCTAGTGATCTTAAAGCACTACCCAAAAGCATTATATTGACCTCAGGATGCTGAGATTAATTCTAGCCATTGGCAATAGTAGTGGTGGAAGGTGCATGGTTAACAAAGGCCTGGAAATCCCTACGTGGGGTAGTAAATATTTTCAATTGTGATAGTTGCGTAAATCTGAATGTAGAGTTATGCTCGTTGGCTTATTTTCAAGTACATTCTTACTAATAGACCATTTTTGTGTCTTTTCTCCCCGACGTAGACCATTGGAACGATCCAGTGAAGATGTGGATATAATCTTCACACGACTGAAAGAAGTTAAAGCTTTTGAGAAATTTCACCCAAACCTCCTTCATCAGATCTGTTTATGCGGTTATTATGAGAACCTGGAAAAAGGAATAACACGTAAGACCTGCACCTCCAGGGGCATCTTCTTCTGGGTGGTTGGTGCACATTTGTGGCCACCTAGGGGGATGGACAGCACATGGAGTATGTGTGTGCCAGTGTTTGGATTTCAATCAAAGTAAGCTGGACATTTCCCTCTCATCTGTTTGTTTAGTCCCCGTGGGAGTTCCCTTGACTTTTTTGTTCACAGCATGTAAGTACTTTTTCCATGGTAGCCTACTTTGCAGAGGGAGCTAGAAGGATGTACTGACTCATGCATTTGGTATTTGCCAAGAAATTCAAATAATTATCTCCTTTAATCCAAGAAATACATGACCAATAGGATAGTAAATAAAGACAGCAGCTTTCTTAGGTAACGCGAGTAGTAGTAACCTCGGTAATAAATCCAGGTGGGAACAGGGAAGGAGAATACAATGATATGGTGACAGTTGCATTTTTCCAAAAAGTATTTTTAATTAAAAAGTAACACACTTCCATCTGTTGGTACATTTTATGCTGCAACAACAGAAAGCTCCCATCCCACTGCCTTGGGTAATCAATTGCTCATACAACAAGGCAAAAACCAATTACTCCTACATAAGAAGTCCTGAGGTACGATGGTACCCAGGCTGGTGAATGAAGTGGCCCAATGACATTACTAAGGTCCCAGGTCCTTCCTGTTTATCTTTTTTCCTTTTGTGTACATCTTTAGATGCTGGCTTTTGTCCTCAGGCTTGTCACACATGGTCTTCAGACAGCGACAGCAGTTGAAGGCATTTCATGTTGGTAGAAAATGCTGCGCCAAAGGACTGGTTCTTCTTGTGTCTCTTTCACAAGTTTCCTAACAGACTGTCTGTACTGTCTCACTTGCCTGAATTGAGTCATATGCTCATGTCTGAACCAATCCTGGCAGAGAACTGGATGACTAAGACCAATTCAGAACAGTCCTCATCCCCCCAGTGGAGCTGGGGAAGGAACCCACACACTCAGAGGACTTGATCCTATGAATAGGGTAGAAATTTATAGAAAATCTGGTGCAGTTAAGTAAGGTCCATTCAAGGCCCTGGGTGGGAAAGCAACAGAAACAGTCACAGCATTAAAAAAACTAAATAAAAATCACCTACAATCTCCAAATCCAGAGATTACTATGAACATTTTATATGCATGCTTCAAGATGCTTTTCCCTGTGTACACACACAAATACTGGCACATTGCTGCTTTTAAAAAACTATATATACCTACATGCCATTTTCAAGTCAATGTATATTTCTTCATGATATCAGAAACTTCATTCTTTTGGGGGACGAGGCTGTGAAGGGGTCCAAAGAATTAGGATGTGTTACGGACCAGCTCCCCGCAGTGAATAATGAATGTAAGCATCGTGTACTGTTAAGTGTGTATTGATAAAAATTAAAAACAACAAAAAAAAGAATCTTCTGTGATAGATGCAGTGCATTTGACTGGCAAATGTTAAACTTTACAGGCACCAAGTTGTTCAGAGCCTGACTCCCAAGTAAGTCCATAACAAAGGCTTGCAGCTGCAGTTGCTGGGGAGGCCATCTGTCCACCCATCCAGCGTGCTCCTAAGCAGAGCATCGCACAGGCAGGAGACTGTTGTTGTCTTTGGCCTTTCCACATTGTGTCATGGGGAGTCCGGAGAGGCTGTTGTCCTTAGTTGTGGCTCCTGGAAGCTTGTTTTTATGCACTCAGCCTGGCTCTCCCAACACTCAGGAGTCCCACTAAGTTGTCCTGTGATTTTTCACCAAGTCACTTGATCTGTGACTCTACTCATGAACAGAGGTTGAAAACATCAGATCATTCTATCTAGTTATTTAGTTAAGACATTTTAAAAGGCAGGTGGTCTGTATGAAATTTTTGGACCAGTGTTTCAGAATTAATTTCCAGAGTCTGGTCTTAAAATGATATGAGAACTAAGGCTTTACCAAAATATCTAAATATTTTCTCTCTGATAACAAAATCTTACACCAGAATTGGGTGGAGAAATTTCTGATAAAGAGTCATTTCCTAAATGGTGCAAACTTATAAAATTAACAAGAAAGGACAAAGATAATACAGTATTCCAACTTTCCAACAAAGTAGATTATTTTAAAAATTGAGTTTAAAAGGAAACGTGCTATTAATATATTTTTAAAACTAAAAAACATAGTATAGTAATATAGTTTTAGCAAATTGAATCTTTGGAGTCAAATAGCCTTGTTTCTGTGTACCCCACCAGAGTCATAATTTTCTAAGAAGCACAACACATTGAAATGGATTTAAGATAAGTCCCACAGAATACCAGTCACTAACTCGATTCAAAGGATGCTACAGACAGGGTTAGCATCTCTTTGTAAAGCTCTGCAGATACGGAAAAGTTTTAATAGAGTTCCTCTTCATAGACTGTTGAATAAATAGGACATGGTTTTGTTTTTGCTTTTTGAGACAGGATCTTGTTATGCAGTTCAGGCTGCATAACACTTTGAACTCACTTTGTAGCTTCTGAACTCCCATCAATCCTCCTGCCTCAGCCTCCTGAGTACTGGGATTATAGGCCTGCACCACCTCCCTCAGCCCGTGGTTGATAGATGAGATAAAGAAAAAACACTGTGGGAGCAGATAGCAGAATGGTGGCAGGCTCAGTTAGATCCAAGTCATGCTTGTAATAACCAGTGAAAAGCGATCAGGTTATACAGTAAAACCAACCTGTACTTGGTATATTCACCTCACTGCTTCCTTTTCAGTATTTCGCCAGGGTGATATTGGAACAAACTGGTATGCTGTCCTGGCAGGATCTCTGGATGTTAAAGTCTCTGAGACCAGCAGTCACCAGGTAATCTATGCCATTCTTTTGAACGTAAAATAGAATTTATTATTTTTAAAAGACACACTACCCCATGTCGTTTATGCTGTCAAAGTCACATTTTCAAACCCATTTCCTCTTCCCTATAGTAAGGAGTTCAGCATTTGTTGAGTTCTTTGGTCACGTTACCCTACACACATATACAGTGCACTGAATGACCTCCGCGGGAGCGTGCAGCAGGCTGGGAACAGACAGTGCTTGCTGTCCTTTGGGAACCGCAAACAATTCAGTTGCGGCGTCCTGGACTGCGGTGTGAGCCCCAGGGCAGGCGAAACAACAGGTCCTCCTCCGTCCTGACTTTGCTTCCTTGTAGAAGTCATCCCTATATGGGCCTTGTAGGAGCTCCAGGTACTCCCCGGGAAAGGTCCCCCCCTAATCTCTCACTCTTTCTCTATCTTCTCTTTTCAAAAGTAGGAGAGTGGTAACACTCGTTTTCTTCTAAAGTGCAGCGCAGGCTTCCTCATCTTCATTAGGCATCTCCGAGGAGCACGGCCCCCTAGTGGATACAACTTATAGTCCTTTTCCTTTTCACAGTATTTGTGAGTTGATGCTGCGTGCAGTCTTGGGTCCAGAGGTTGGAAATTAAAGGAAAATTTCTGTGTGGTGGCCCAGAAGGGAAATAGGATTCTTTCTGTGGGAAATCTCAACGGAAAACCTCTGTCCTTTTTAAACTTTGAGCTGATGGGATGAGGTCCACCCACTTTAAGAAAGATAATCTTTATTTAAAGTCTCCTTATTATAAATGGGAGCAACTCTGGCAGCAACACCTAGACTAGTATTTGACCAAACAACTGGTCACCGTAGTGCGGGCAAATTGGCTCTTGGAAACCAGAAGCAACCCTTGAGCGCCCATGGCGGGCCATCACCAGGTGCCCTGCTCTGCCCCGGGGCTGCCTGAGCTCACGCCTCAGCCTCAGAGCTGCCGGTGCTTCTGGACCCCGGGGCTCGGTCCGAGCCAGGGCAGCTCTGCCAGGGCCACAAAGTGGAGTTCAGGGCTGACACCCTCCACGTTGCATGTGCTTCCTGCTGCTCACACCTGAAAAAGGAAGGGAAAAAAGAACAGGTACAGGAGAGAAAGAGCAGAGAGCCTCAGCAGGGAGCTCTCACAGGAGGACAGGACCGTTTCGCGCTGGTCGCCTCCGGCCTCCAGGTTCTTTCTTCAGGTCTCCCCTGCGCTCCGGGCCTGCCTTCTCGTTTGAGTCGGAACGAACGTGGCAACGAGTTCCCACGCTGGTGCCAAAGTTTCAATCCGCAGGGGCTGCAGCTGCTGCCCGAGCCAGGACCGCGAGTCGGGGGCAGTGGCCGCGGGTGCCGGCGCGCCCTCTACCGGCAGCCTCGCGCGGAGATCGCCGCGGCCTCTCCGCGGTGCGCCCGCCCCGCCCGCCTCCCCTGGCGAGCTCTGGCGAGCTCATTTGTTGAGCCGGTGTTCTGTAACCTGCCCGCGGCCACAGGGCCATCGGGTGACAGCCAGGTCTTCGTGGCGGTGGGGTCCGTGTGTGCAGTCCAGAGGGGGGTGGGAGGGAAAAAACAGAGGTGATGAGGCCTGGCCATTTAGAATATCAGAAGCGACTTCTCTACCCACCCTCCTGCGTGACTGCCCGCCCCCCGCGTGGGCGCTCGCTTCCCTGCCTGAGATGCGGGGATGCAGTTAAATGAGAGTGCTCCTCGTCCCGCGCGAGGGCTTGCGGCGGGAGGGCGGGACACAGGGACAGCAGGTGCGCGATGGGGATGCAGCTGTCTGAGGGGCTGTCGATGGCTGTGGGGCGGTGGGAGAAGGCAGGACCCCGGCTTGGGTGAAGAGGTGAGCGGGGTGCCACTCATAAAACAGGGGTGCAGGACAAGAGAACCTTCCCAGAGTCCTGTGCCGGCTTTCTGTGCCATATGGTTATCATATCATTGATTTGATGGCATTTTTTTCCCTTAAAAAAAGAAAAAAAATTACCTTATTTCGTATGATGGTAGGAAGATACACTTCTGTGTAGTTTTCAAGAATACGTATGACATAAATATTCTGACTCAGATTTGTATTACCTGATTGCTTTTTCAATATATTACCTTTTCTCCTTTCCTGTCATTCATATATATCTATATACCTGTATATATACATTATATATATTTATTTATGTTTTTTAGTATTTTTGCTTTCTAGATTAAAAAGCATAGCTCCCTCCCTTCTGTGTGGTTGGTTGGATGCATTCTTTGTACCCGAGGGTGACAGGTGCTTGTTTTTCACTGGTGACCTCCCTCGAGCACCTGGTGGGGGCGCTCCGCACTCACAAGACGCTTTGCCAGCGTCCTCTGTTCTTTCTTTGGGCCCACCCAGGAGGCTGGCCCCCGTGCCGATGCCGTGCTCTGCTCGCGGAAAGTTTGGTGGTCTGCTCACGATGGCAGCGGAAAGCCATAGCGCCGGACATCCGGGTAATTCCTTAGCATCCCAGTGTCCCGGCCCAGCCGGCCTCAGCTTGCTGACTGTGTGGCCCTTGGCCTGGGGTGCTGGTATGCAGCGCACCCAGTATCGGGGTGGTGATGTGGATGTGTGTTTGCCCATGGGATCACTGTTGTCTAAGATTATCGCAAAGCTGTTGAATATGCAGTGAGAACTGTCGTAGTACAAATACTCTGATATGGTCGAGTCAGCTTCAGGCTCTTCCGTGGGAGGGGATGGGAGGAAAAGGCCATTGGACTTCGGGGGGAGTGGGCCTCGCAGTGCTGCTCGGGGTCAGTGCTGCTGGTCACCACAGATGCAGCTGGGGGAGCAGGAACTGTAGCTTGATGGGCTCCCCCACGGCTCCTCCTGGCCCCAACGCGGCCGCCTCTGTGCCGCACAGTCTTGCGCAGCATTCCGCTGTTGCTCTGTGTTGCTCACACACACACCCTGTCCTGCAGGGCCTGGGACACACCGCATCTGCGTCCTGCTATCCTCTGGCTGAGTGTCCCCACGCCGAGGCTTTGAGGGTGCCCTGGAGGGGGGAGGCAAAGCCCTGGAAGGGAGGAATGCAGCCCCTGCCTCCTTTCTGTTTAGTGCTCCGAAACCATGTTTGTCCTAAGAATCCTGGGAAAAGCATAGATTATTCGGATCCTATTATGTTAAGGAACTTTCAGAGTCTTGCAAATCCTTGTGCACTTCTGCCTCTACATTATGTCTTCCACTGCTCTATTAAGCAAAACCTACCTTAGAGACACTCTTGTCACTCGGTGCAATTGTCAGAGGCATCTCTACTTGCATCTCAGCCTTGGTGTTCTGTAAATTTCCTGGGGTGATATAAAAAGAATTGGGAAAGCATCAACAGACCAAAGAATAACTAGGATAAGGGCCAGGCATAGTGGCTCACGCCTGCCAACCCAGCACTCAGAGGCTGAGGCAGGAGGATCATTGCAAGTTCGAAGCCAGCCTGGGCTACACAGTGTGTTCCAGGCCAGCCTGAAGTACAAGGTGAGACCCTGTCTCTAAAACTAAAATAAGTAAGAAAGACTGGCGGACTAGGATGTGTCCACTTGGCACCTAGTGAGTGTGTGAGGGTTGCCTACACAGTGATGGACCACTTATGGGCAGCTGCGGTACCAAAGCGCTACCCTCTGCTTCCCAAGCTCCTGTTGTAGGAGGCTCTAAGATTCACAGCAAAAAACAAAAGCAAGAACCGGAATCTTCGAGAAGAGCAGTGTTTGTGTCACTGTGTTCACCCTTATGAGTTCTTTGGTCTCAGCAAACACGGTCGGGTACACAGCCACAGGACCCCACAGGACGGGTAACGGCTGCATGCTGCAAAGTGATGGGACCTGGCTAGGGCTCGCAGGACTGTTCTCTCTACCCTGGGCCACTTGTCATTCTGCTTTAGACATTTTAGGACACTCAGCCAAGGACCTGCCCGCAGACTGCCTCACCGTCCAGAGGAGCCCTAGCCTGTTTCACCTGTTCACTTGCATTTCCAATGGAAACGGATCCTGTGGAGGATTAATCCTTCTGCTTCCCCAGTGATGCTGGTTGTGTCCTTCAGGCGCTTACCTAAGTTTAAGATGGATAATGCCATGGGTTCCCACCGTGGAGCTCTCGTGCTCAGGAAACACTCTGGTCTGGGCACCTGTTCAAGTGGCCTAAATATTCCCACTTAAATGAACATTATGCAGTGAGAACTGTTGTAGTACAAATTATTTTTCTCATTAGTATTTTACTGGTTTAGGGTTAGAAATGAATATTGGAACAAGTTATAAAAATAAATAATACACTTTTTTTTCTCTTTTTTTTTTTTTTTTGCGGTACTGGGGATCGAACTCAGGACCCTGCGCTTGCTAGGCAAACGCTTATTCCACTGAGCTATATCCCCAGCCCTATAATACACTTAAAATCATAAATAGGTTTATAAACTTCACTGTATCAGCCAGTGCCGCCCAACTGTGTGTATGTGTGTGCATGTGTATTACAGAGAGAGAAACAGGCCTAAGAAAGAGTCCTGTTCTTCTTTGTAGATTTTATAGATTAGGGGACCTTTTGCCATAAGAACTATCTGAATCCTAGAAATATATATGGTTTTAATTTTTTTACAACAAAAATAAGGCCTAACATTTTTTCCAGCCATACGAAAGAATTTCTGAAGGATAACAGAAGCTCATGCTGCAAACGTGAGTTTATTAATTCTTTAAAACTTGTTCTTTTCAGTAACATGTTTATATGAAGTGTTACATTTATTCAATGGAAATGCAGCTGTTAAATTCAGACCTCCTTTGAGTCCCCTCACCCATAATTGGCTATGGGTAGGTACAGTTAGGCTCACTGTAAATCCAATTTACAGTTAGGTTCACTGTAAATCCAAGATAATAGTTCCTACTTTAAATGAGTTAATATGTATTAAGCACTTATTATAAACCTTGGGACAGAGCCATGGTTCCAGTGCTTCTTTTGAGTGGAGAGCTGCTGGTTGCAATGTCACCGTTCTATCACAAGAGGGCAGTGTTAGAATAGAAAAAGGAGGAAATGTTCTTCGTATTTGAAACCACAGGAAGTTTAACAATGTTGTTCGGCCATTTCATAGGATCTGACAGTCTGGGCTGCACTTGGCCCTAATTCAGTCTCCTCATCTGTCACGTGATATTACCTGGCAAATTTTAGGCTAGCTCCGGGAAAAGATCTCTTTATTGGCTTTCCCCCTAAAGTAAAACGTGTTTTGTTTGTCCTTTGTCATATATATATAGTCGTGTATGTGTGTGTGTGTGTGTGTGTGTGTATTTTATATATAATGTATGTGTAATACATGTATATATATAATTTTTTTCCACATTTAAAAAGAAATAAAGTAATATGTTACCATATAGTTCCAGAAAAAAGTTTTAGATATTGTCCTTGTACCTCACCCACTATTTGACAAACTCCCTTTCTCCCTTCCCGCAGGGCTTCTTGGGTATCATTCGAGTTCCCGTACACAAACCCAGTTCTCTATTTCAGACATACATTGCTCTTCCACATGTGACACCTCTGAAGCCAGAGTGCACCTTAGAATCAGGTGGGCCTGATGGCACCGACAACCTCACCACTTATTTTATCTGTGTTCAAGAAAGATGTTTTTAAGCACTGCATTTTTGTCTGTAAAAATCTCAAAGGCAGGCGTATTTCCCCATCATGCAGATCTCTCTCTCTTTCCATCTGCCTCTCTGAATCTTCCGCTCATTCATTTCATGCCATATTTTCTAGCAGAGAGCGGCACCATTAATGGGAGACATTTTTAAGAGCACATTTATTAACCTTCACCACGGTTTGCCTGATACCCTTCGGCTGTGCCTTACGAGCTGCGCCGGTAACCCCGAAGGGCGCCGTCCACAGCAGTTGTGTGTAATCTCTTACTCCCTGTGTGAGCTCCGGCCATGCTACTGGTTAAGAACTGATTGTGAATTTATTTAGCATTCTGCATGATGCAGCCTGTATTTAGTTTTGTCACCAGATAATTCTTGTTTGGGTGGGTGCAAAGCCGTGCACCAGGCTGGCCAGATGGGCCGTCCCCCGAAACGGGCTGGCCTCCTGATTCGCTCTGTCCTCATCAGATCTTCCCCACAGCTCGCCTGACCCCCTTCAGCTGTGGCTGACAAGCTGACTCCAGGAAGGTGCTTGCAAAGTGTCGTCCTGTCTCTGCTGTTTGTTAGAAAACGCCTTTGACGTAGAAGCATCTTTGCCCTTGTTGCTTGATAAGAAACCCCTCTAACAGCCCCGTCTGGCGTCCTGACAAATTCTGAGGTTGGGTTCCTTTATATCTTATCATCTAAAAAGGCTCGGAGGAGTCGATAAATTCTACTCCTAAATTTAAGCCCGTGAGCTAAAAGCAGGTACTACAAAGCTTCACGCGAAGTATCCTTGAAGGATTAAAATGGAAAATTGTAAAAATATTTGCTTTGTAAGAATTTACATTTCTGGGCCTACATATTTAAAGAATTAATTTGTTCCTTAATGTCAACCCAACATATATCCAATATAATAAATGTGCCATGAATATGAACTCTTTTTGAGTTATTAATGTGGACCTCAGTTAAATATGAATAATGAAAAGATCTGATGTGCCTTGCAGTTACAGAACAAGATTTTTAAAAAATCTTACCACAGAGAATGTTGAAGTCTGTCTTACTGATTGTCAGCACCTTCCAATTTGATCAGAAGCCGGCCATTTTGGTGCATCCCTATAATTCCACTGATCTCAAGGCGTGAGCTTTGTAGCTTGGAGAACAGCGTTAATGAACCAGTGATACGTTACTATGGGCTTCACATCATCCCTATTTTCATACTGTATCTGTGTTTATCATGAAACAAACTAACAAACTGACTCATGTGAGAAATCCTACTTTAAGAAAGCTCAGAATGCCGTAATTCAGACATACAAAGCAGATAAATTAAGGGGTGATTAGTGGCAGTACAAAAGGATTCTTTGATTTACAGCAGGATTGTCAGAGGGGTTCCTTTGAATACAGGCTCCCCCAGAGAGCTGAAGTGTTTTGCCGATCATCCAAGCCACTTGACATCCAGACTGGGGACAGAGAAACTTGGAATTTAAGTGTTGAAAGCCATCAGTAGGTGAAGATTAATATGAAGTGAATATAGAGATTCTCTGTTATTTAAATAGCAGAAAAATATCATTTGCTTTTTAGAAATACAGAAAGCCTATTCGTGTGTATGAATATAACTAAGTTAGAAATAATTCCCATTATTTATAGAGCACCTACTATGTGCCAGGAACCATCCAGCACTCTACGTATGCATTATTTTATTCTATTTAACTCTGAGACTAGTCTTATAAAACAGACCCTGCCTGTTCCACGAATGAGGGTTTCTGAGTCCCTGGCGAATAATTAGTGGAAAAGGATTTTGAGCCTAGGTCTACCAAGGGCCATGCTTTTCTCATTCTGCTGCCTTTGAGAATTTCCCTAAGTGCCTTGACCTTGGGAGCCTCCACATAAGTGCTTTCTGCCTGGAGGTCACCATCTTCCACCTGGACAGGCTCTGTGGACATCTTTAACTTCCCTAATACTGAAGTTTATGAAGGGCTACAGCCACACCTGTCTGTCCTGCTGACCACATGTCTTGCTGACCACACATGATAAGATCTTGCTTGTGACTTCAGGGTGGTACTCAGCTGGGGTGAGGACAGCCAGGGAGCTGGGGTCACCCGCAGTGGGGATGGGAGAGGTCTAGAGGCCGTGTTTGGGCAGTGCTAAGCAAGACTTAGGGAGGAAGCATGAAGCTGGAGAAGACAGCACCGAGGTCAGTGTAGCGACACCAGAGCGGCTCTTGCAAGTGGTGTGTGTGAGCCTTGTCTTAGTGATGCAGAGGGAGTCAGGAGCCCAGGGGTGGAGCTGGGCATCCATGTGGGCTGCCAAAGAGATCTGGCCAAGAAGGCCACCACGGGTAAACTGGGGCCCTGGGCAGCTTTCAGAACTCCCACTTGGAGAAGAATCAGGAAACTGGGCAGGTTATCAAGGCCAAGACTCAGACAGACAGAAACTCTATGGCCAGCCAAATAGGACTCTGTTATTAAAGCTGGGGTGCAGGGCTGGCGTGAGTAAACCAGAAATGCAGGTTCCATAATCAATTCCCAGCTTATGACTGCTTGCATTTCTCTTCACAAGTAAGAGTACTGGTAACCTAGCCAGAGATGGATTTTATCTTGTAGGGAGGGTTAAATATACCCATATTGGAATTGGAGGTTTCAAGAGTGTCGTAGTTACTTTTTTCACTACTGAGACAAAATACCCCAGACCTGCAAGTTATTTAGCTCACAGTTTTCAGAGGTTTCAGTCCACAGTTGGTGGCTCCAAGGCAGCTTGGTGTGGCAGAGGAGAAATAGTGCATAGCAGTGAGGAGACAGCAAAAGGGAGGGACAAGACAAGCCTCTCTCTGTCCCTTGTGTTGTGTTCAGGCTACTGGGATTACAGTGCTGCCAAACCAATCAGGGGACTGATTTAGTAGTCATTGTCCCCAAATCCTAGCATTGCATCATGAATCAATCACAGTCTGTAGGTTCAGCCACCTCTGAGAAAGCCCCACCAATGGCTGCATGAGGTTTCGTGGGGGGACATCTAGACACAAGGCGTCACAGAGAGTTCAATGCCAAATGTTTCATATGTCTCTGGTGCTTTGGACTTAGGCGATATTCAATGAACATACGGATTTGTGGCTGAAAAAGCGCCTATAGGAGTTCCATGAATACCTTAACCAGTGTTCCTACTTACCTTTGGCAAGAAGGACTCACCTCAGGTAGCAGTCTGAGCAGTATCTGGTTAAGGAATGCCACTGACTAGTTTCTCCTTTCAGCTCTTCCTCTTACTGACCAGGTGTGGGGCAAGTTACTAACTGTATTTGAGCCTGATTTTGCCTAACTTATAAAACAGCAGTAGTAATAGTGGAGTCGTAGGATTGTTAAACATACCTAACCCCAAAACCCAAATCCTCAATGCTTCAAGTGCCAACAGGATGGCACAAGTGGAAGATTCTACATCTGGCCACATGTGACAGGTTGTAGTCAAAACACAGTGCACAAACTTTCATGCACAGCATTACTAAAAATATTGAATAAAATTATTCTCAGCCTAGGTATATAAGGTATATATGAAACTTAAATGAATTTTATGTTTAGACTTGGGTCCTATTCCCAAGGTATCTCATGATGTATATATAAAGAGACTAAAATCTGAAATAAAAGGGAAATCTGAACTACTTCGTATCCCAAGCATTTCAAGGAAGGGACACTCAGCCTGTGTTGGTGATAAGGATGTCCACAGTTTGTTAAGCAGTTGTTTTGAATCAGACACTATGCAAAGCACTTGAAACACACGATCTCATTTAACTGTTGCGAAGCACGAGAGCCAAGTGTGTGGCGCGGCTCTCTGCTCACATGCGTGCAGGCCCCATGCCGAGTCCGGCCCAGCAGGGTGAGTGTGATGAAGAATCAGCGGGTAATTAGGGAGGGAGGTCTGTGTTGTGGAGGGAGGAGGAGGCGTGATCAAGTGGACAGAGCTAAGAGAGAGGTGGATTAGACAGGAGGAGGACAACAAATGACGTGTCAGTGACATGCTACAAGTCACTTTTTGAGAGCCTATTACCCCTCCTTACATAGTGGAATTGGTGTCGGGTGACCAGATGTGTTTTACTGACACAGTGAAGCCTCCCCACGTGCCACCCAAAGGATCCTGCACTTACCCTGCATCCGAGGCAAGCAGGGAGTGATACCCCTGGCCTCTGTCCCCGATACAGAAGTCTTTCTAGGGATGCCGACTGGTCCACAACTTTCCCTAAGCAGAAAGCTGGAGAAAGGTCTGGCCTTTCCCGAAGGCCTTAGTGCGGTCGAGGACTCCCAGTCACTTGGCTGCTCCATGCTCTTGTGTCAGGTCTCCCCACAGCAGACCTGGAGCCAAGGGTTTGGTTGCAAGGAGTTAGTTTTTTGGAGATGCTCCCGGGGAGGGTGGCAAGTGTGTGGGAGAACCAAGGCAGGGAAGGAAGGAAGGAAAGCCACAAAAGCGTGTTTGGAAGAGAGCCCTCTATGGGCAGCGGGGTTCACTGCCTCCAGGGACCCATAAGGAACTGAGGGCAGGGAGCTGTGAGGTTTGTTCTTCCACTCTTACTCTGCTTTGCCGGAGGCAGCTCTGCAAAGGCCTTCACTGCCTAGGACCCCGCCTCCAGACAGGGATGGTGTCTGTGTTCCACGTTGGCCTTCGCAGGTAGGCGTGGTCTCTGCAAGAAGCTACAGTGACTTTTGAGGTGTATGGGGGTGGGGCTCTGGCAGGGCTCCAGCAGCATCTGCTAAACCCACCTTCATATTTTGAAGACATTTACACTTTTTAAAATTTCACTTCCTATTTGAAAGCCCTCAGTATAAATTGCCACCTGACACAAATCAAGACACCCCTTCACTGTTGGGCCACGTTCGCTGCGTAGGTGCTGATTGCTGTCCTAGTCTCTGTGTCACCGAAAACCTTTCCTCTCAGATGGCCTCTCTGAACATTAATCTGCAAATGAGCAGAAAATGAGGAAGTACTTCTGAAGAGTCCCCATTAAATAAGCCTCGAGACGGCAGACAGACTGCTAGAGTGTGTATCAGCTTAGGAGGAATCACAGGGTTACCTTCAGAAACAGGCCTTCTCCTCTCTGTTCTTCTTTGCATCAAGCCTGCGCACAGGTTCAGGCTTGGAACGCGGAACTGGAGGATCTCGTTCCATTCCTGTGGATGCAGGAAGAGTGCTTTGCTCTTTCACCCAGGTTCACATCCCGCCTGCTTGGATTTGCCCTGCCTTTCAGGCCAGATAGCAAGCAACATAACATCAGTTCTGCTGAACAAGAGAATGTCTGGATGTGTATTTCTTTATTTGATTTCTTTCTGAGCACACGCAAGGCCCTGCCTGGTGTTCCAATGTAAATAAGGCAAAGTGTCCAGCAGAGCATCGTGGACTACAAAGGCAGCAGTTAGTCTTTAAAGCTAAAGTGTTTCTTGGCAGCCTCTACCTCCCTGTGCCCAGTTATCGTGGTGTTCAACCCCTACCTCCCACATCGATGCTGACTTCTAAGTAAATTTGTCCAAAAATACTCTGAATCTGTTGAAAGTAATATTTGAGAGTTTTGAACTTACAAATTATACTTATTTGGATGAAGTTTCCGCCCTTAATTTTAAGGTCATGCCCCCGATGGGACCCAGCACCTTGAAGCATACTAAGCAAGTGCTGCCGTTGTGTCCAAACCTAGCCCCGGAGCGTATCTTGTAGTATGGGACTCCTCGCCCTTATATTTGAGTGGATCAAATGTGAGGGAGAAGACAGAGAGCGCTGAGCCCACATTCAGTCTGGTAGGAGACCAGTCTGGTAGGAGTCTAGAAATGAGGTGGGTGCTGAAACAAGTAACCACTTCAGGGTACCTGCTCACCTTAGCTGCTCCTCGCAGAGGAGGCTTGGGCCCGGTAAAATACTCAGAGCAGTGCAGTTGGCAATGCCACCGTGACTAAACATTGTTACAGGTGATAAACCCTGAGTAAGTTGAAATCTCCTGGGAAAAAATCCAAGAATAAATTCAGTACTTTGTCTTTACTGCAAGAGCAGTTCCCTGGTAAGAAGAAAAGGTCATATGAGTGTCACAGCCTGTCTTTCTTTGTGGATCATGTGGGTGACAAACTGCCTGTGTCAGGGTTGAGAGGTAAGGAAGGAGAGGACTGGATAATCTATAACGAATAGCTTTCGCCTTCGTAGCTCCTTTGCATTGTACCTAGCGAGTAACCATAGGTACATAACCTGCATGGATGGTGGCAGCAGTAATACCTAAGATGCATCCTTCTCAAGTTTCAAAACAGAATTTAATGCTGGGAAAGTACAGATTAGCCAAAAGAATTTTTTCAGAAGTGTTCAGGTGGTAGAAAAATGAAATAGTCTAATGAAGCCTCCAAAGAATGTGCTGTTCAAGAGAATTTGTGAAAGCCTACGATTTATTATAATCTATCTTGTGTTTTCGCCAGAGTTTGAAAATTATTCAGAGGTACCCAGCTCACAGAGTATTGCTATTTTAGTTCTTGGTATATTTTTCAGAGTGAATTTGTTTACAGTTGCCTTTCTGCGAAATGTGTTAGCCTGCTGTTCTTAAAATTTCCAATTTTATTCTTTGCTGAAATACTGATTTTATTTTTCTGAACATAATTTTATGTGGGAATAGATGTGCAGACACAACTTGCGATGGTTCAAGAAACTGGATTCTTACGGGCGTTCGTCTTAGTAATGTGGCCACAAAGTTGCTAAGCTGATCTTAATAACAAGTTCCTATTATCGTGTAGTAGATTCATGAAAGGAACACTGTGCGTCCTAACTCAGAGGATTACCCTTGTGGATCTCCCTTCCTTTACAATACTTTGCAAAATTAATGTCTAGGTGACCTCAAGTGGCTATTTGCATTATTCGAAACTAGTTAGGATTAAATCCAAACATTATCACCAATGTTGCACATAAAGAAGTTACTTTTCTAACACCTTTTTAGAAACTTTGAAATTATTGACTCATGGATTTTTATAATCTAGCTGCACTATACTTCATCAGATGTGTCTTTACTATGTTATGGCTGCGGGAGGCAGCATGATACCAAAAGCGTGGAATTCACCGTCAGACGTGGTTACAATCTCGCTCTGCCACTTGCTTCCTGTGTGACGGGGACCCTGTGAATCCACCCCCTGATGGCCTCAGTTTCATCATTTCTTGCGGAGAGACAGACATAGTTGCATCTCTATTCCAGCTTCCTATTTAAATATTATGGCCAAGACCATCTTCAATAGATTTCACATGATGTTGAGCTAAAGGAGCCAGACGTGCACGAGAATGTATGGTCTGTCACCATTTACATGAAGTTGTCACATAGGCAAAACCCCTTAAGATGATAGACGTGAGGACAGTGATTTCCCCTAGAAGAAGCGCTTGACTAGAGAGGAGTTCCACAAGGGAACTTTTGGGTCAGATTGAAGAAATGTTTTACATCTTGGCTTGCATGTTAATTTCGCCAGTATATATACTTGGCGAAATGTGTTGAATTGTCCGATTAAATCAGGTGTTTCATTTTACACAAAGGCAGTTCACTCGTCCATTAAATGCTTAGTTTTCTAATGACCTTTTTGTTTTGGATCTCAGGATGCGGTGACCATCTGTACTCTGGGCATCGGGACAGCCTTTGGAGAGTCCATTCTGGACAACACACCCCGCCATGCGACCATTGTTACCAGGGAGAACAGTGAACTGCTCCGCATTGAGCAGAAGGACTTCAAGGCACTATGGGAGGTGAGCCCCAAGCCTCCTTTGTCAATGAATGCAGTTTCACACGAGAGAGGGAGCGGCCACATGGATAATGGCATTGCGGTCCGGCCTTAATGTGTTCCATCCTGAGACGGGAGGTGGAATTTAATTTTCGAAACTTGTTTTTGAAATGAGTGAGTGAAAAAGCCATTTTGACACAAGATGTCTTTTTTTCTAATTTAGTGCTTGCTCAATTTTCTGTAGTTTGACATACCTTGTAATTATTTCTTGAATGACCATAGAGTGTTTTCTGTATTTTCGCTCTTCCTATCTCACAGATATATTCTTACCCAGGGAACAAAATACTTTGACATTTTCTTTTGCATTTTAAAATTCATTATTGACACGTTCCCCCAGGAAAGTGGAGTGAATGGGGTTAACATCTGCTTCATTTAAATGCTTTTAAAAATGGTAGGCAATAAGGTATGGGAAGTGGAGGCACAGAATAATATCTGGTTACTCGCCCGCTTCAGAATGCAGAGGTGGCCCAGCAGTGCATGACTGCAACCTGTCCTGGTGGCTTTTGCAGTTGCTGAAGTTTACCTGCATCCCTCAGGGTACTGTGCTCATTTACAGGAAGTATCAGGAATGAATCATCTCTGTGCAATCATGGCAAATGGAGCACTTACGAAGGCCCAGCGAAGCCTTACATCTTTCCTACTTGTTCCTTTTCAGCCCTATTTTGCTTCTGATTTTAACCTGTGGCTGCTCCTGTCTTTGTCCTTGGCTCAGTGTGTCCGAGAGTTAACCTATCGAGCTGGCAGGCTGCATCCCTTGTCCCAGTGTGGCTAAGATTTTAAATTCGATCTAAAGAGAATTTTGTGTAATCAAATCGTTTCCTCCAGAGCCAAACAAATGACAGATGCATTCAGGGAGCCAGCCTGCAGGTGAGTGAGTGGGGCTTTGCCTTAAAAGTCGGGCGAAGCGTTGGAAGGCCTTGGTGGTGGGACCTGTTACTTTTATTCTTGGCAGCAGTGAATAAATTGCAGGGTTACTTGTTTGAAATGTTTCTCTTAGAAAATATTAAAGAGCTCCAACCGCTCTGTAAAGTTCGGAGACAAAAGCCAGTTTTAGGGAGGAAAAGTGAAAGCCGGTTTGCATGAGGTATGTGTGGAGAGGTTTTTCTGTCAATTAGAAGGGACGAAGCTTGAGGCAAATAAGACCTTTTTTTTTGGATCTTTCATTTTAAAAAGGTAAACCGAAAAGTCTTTTTCAAAAGAGGAATTTGGGAATCCGGTTTAAGAATGAAAATGATTCCCGCCTGTGATGTGTGTCATTATAGCTACTTCTGTCTGGGATGACTTACCCAAGTTACTGAGAGAAGACGGTTGTGGAAATATTAGAGAATTTATTTTAATGAGGAGCCCTCAGTGCCGTGAAGGAAGTTCTTGAGAAATTGTGCCGATGAACATCAATACAAATGTATTACAGTATTTTCAAACAATAAAAAGAGTAGTGCAACAGGCAGCCGTGCGCCCCCCACACCCGTGCAGCAGCTGTTAAGGTGCAGCAGAGCTGCCTTCTCTTTGTGATTTTGTTTTCACGCCTGCAGAGCTGCTTTAATGCAAATGATAGATGTCACGACCTTGCATGCTAAGTATACAGCACGTATCTAAAGAAAACGGTCCCACTACGTACTCAGCACCATATTCTCACCTACAAAAGTAGTGATAAAACCCTAATAGCGTCTCATACCCAGTCTATGTTTTAAATTTTCCCAGTTGTTCAAATAATATCTTTTATAGCTTTTTAAAACAAGGCTCCAGCACAAAATCATGTATTATATTGGATCATTATACTGAAACCTCTCTTTTCTCTGTCTCTCTCCCTCCCTTCTTTTTTCTCCTCCCTTCCCTTGGCATTGCTTCCTTAAAACATCTTCCCCCACACTCAAGACTTGTCTGTTTTCTCGTGGTGTCTTCTTTAAACCTCTACCCCAAGTTTCCTATAAATAAAAGTTCAAGCAGTAGCTTAACGAGACCGAGGGAAACATTTTTTGGCAAGGACGCGTGAAGGGTAGCAGGGAGTAGGGCAGGGGCTCAGGGGCTCTGCTTGCCTTGCTGTTGGTGATGCCGCTTGATCGCCGGGTAAGCTGTATCTGAGCACATGGTGAGGCTGTTTTCCACAGACTCTTCCCTGAAAGGGAAATTATTAAATGGGGGCATCGGTTTTGAAGGCTGTCAGTGCTCTCTAAAAGCTTACCAACTCTTGTTAGCTCTGTTGGTCCGGGTCTCATAACCTCTGGGCAGGATTTCTCAGCTACCCTGGCCATGACTTGAGAACGGTGGGGTAAGAGTCAGATGGCCATGCAGAGCTGAAGAGTGTAGGTAGGGTTTTTAGTCTGACTTTTACAGGTGAGGGACTGGATTCATAATGAGAAATTAGATGCTTCATTTCATTTGCTTTTTCTTGCAGAGGGTGAAGTAGGTTCTCCATCAGTGTTTTGACTATTTAAAAGTGAGAATGCAATAAACTCTATTATCTAACAGTCTGTGAATCAGAACTTTATTAATGTGCCTGTACACATACATATATGCATACTCATAATAATCTGAGTACCTTTAGACAGAAAGACTAAATAATGTTTATTTTGCTGTTCATTTATTCAACAAATGCCTAGTGTCCACTGTGTGCCAGGTATCAGGGAACACAATTGACAGAATGCTGTTTTCAGGGCAAGGGTTTCTACCTTACTTGGAAGAGAAAGAGAATAAAAAAAAATAGCCAATAATATAATCTCAGAGTATAACATATCATTAGCATTAAATACATTTCACTTCTAGTCTTTGAACGTTGGTGATCCATTCATGGCATAGATAGCTCTAATCTGCAAGCAAAATATTTGATAACCAGAGCACCTGTGCCCTGCTTTTGTCAGTTCATAGGGTTTATAGTGCAACCATCTATTGTACTGTGAGCAGTATCTGTTAGCAGAATTGAAGTTCTAATGCGTACTGTCACTGGAAGTCAGCTGCATATCAGAAGGGAAGGTCTGTGTGGGGTCAGGGATATGTGGCTTCTGGATTCAAGTGGAAGCATCATTGAACTGTGGGACCCAGCAAGAAGGACCATGTGGTGGTGGGTTATGCTCTTTGTTATCCAGAAATGTGGATAACATCTCTAGTGTCAGAGCTCAGAGTCCGGCTTGGGTCAGAGGCTCCAAACTGTGAAAATGAGAGAGCCTCCACAGTGGTTCCGGTCTGTCTGTGCGTCTGGTTTGACGGTTTCGTTTTGATGAATGTGATGGTGGAACCATTTAAGGCAAGCCCCCTTATACTCAGTTTTGTGTCCTGTATATGCTCTTGATACCGTTTGAAAGGGCTGAAACCCGACACACTCTGAGTTACTTCTAATGGAAAATTATGGCTCTCAATCATTAACAGGTACCACAGTCTAAAAATAGTTTCCTTTTGAAGTATTTTTATGACATACTTTCACTTTTGGGCTGAGTGAATGTGCCTTATGCTAGGGACTGTAAGGGCAGCACAAACCTAGGGAATTCCTGTTCTCTTTAGGTCAAAGACAAGTTTCCCAAGCTCCCACAGGGATGCCACCTCTGGGGTTTTGAAATCCAATTACATCTCAAATACCTCTTGGTTTATGTTCCCTCTTATGTTGTAAGTAAAAAAAAATGTAGTGCCCAGGGTATTTTAAATTGGTCATAAACGTATCCAGCAGCACTTAGTCAGGTGTCTGTACAAATACATCCAATAAAACAAACATTTCCCAAGATATAACTGAGGTAGCAGCTCAGTGGTTTTCTTTGTGCTTAGTATCTTTCCTAATTCAACTACTTTCTTCTCACTTTCCATATTTTAGTTTCCAATTCATAGACAGACTTGAAGGTGCTAGGCTGATGCATCTGAAATTCAGGTCATGCTTTCTTAGCTTGAGTGAGTAGCAGTACATTTATTTGGAGTTGGTCAATAATGCCTCCCTCCTCCCCCACCAGTAACATACTTGTTACCCAGAGTATCGAACAAAACATCTCATTTCTCAGTAACATCTTAGGTGGATGAAAGAAAAGGGCAGAGAAGGGAGAGGAGAGTTGATGGTAATGTTCCTGAATTATATCCAGAAGAAAATTAATTTAAAAGTCTTGGGAAACCATTTTTAGCTCTTGAGACCATTATAATTTATAATTTAAACTCTTTGACACCAGTGGCATTTTAAATTCTTGGGAAGGATGCTAAATGGCAAAGCAGTTAAGTGTAGCCTTGGGAATTTAGACCAGTTATTAATAGTTGATCCAAGATTTTAGATATTTGTGATGGATGGTGGCTCTTGGAATAAATGGAAAACTGACTGACTACCTACTTCCGTGACTGTACTCTCAGCACATGTGGTGTAGAAGGTTTCTAGTGGTTTAGCACAGCAAGTGTCGGGGGGGGTGTTGTTTGTTTTCTTCCTGACTTCATGCACAGTGTTGTCTGAGGATGCTTTCTGGTTTGTAGCATGTTTTGATGTCTTGGCATGAAATAGTCCGTATACATGAAGTTGGTTGAGGTGATCTGTGCAGCATGTTCAGGAAAGAGATGAGGGAGGCAGTTTGGGTCAAATCTGTAAAAGTTGCTACTGAGAGTCCATGAATTGTCTGCCACCTGTTTACTGATGTTCAATTGCATGAACATCTTTCTGGGAAAAAAATTTTTCCTATACTGTGAGTCATGTTTAAGCATATTCAAAATAATAATAATAATAATAATAATAATAATAATAATGCTTATAAATACATTCTTTGAAAATTTAAAGGCAATAGTAAAATGAAAGAGTCTTGAAAAATAAGGCAGTATTGTTTATTTGTAGTCTGATCTGTGTTACAATAAAAATGGTTTCTTAATTGCAATTGTTTTCCAGGAAATCTTTTAGTAGACTACTGGGATTTTAGTTTAACCGAGACAAAATATGTCACAGAGAGCTATTGTTCGGATATAAAGACTAGTGTAGTTGAGTTTGTTTCCCAGAAGTATTTGTAGTCTAAGTAAATATTGTCACTGATTGAAAGTTGATTGCATGCTTTATGGGATATAAAACTGTATGGTAAAAATTAAGGAAGAAAAAGAAAAAAAAGAAGTCTATGTTTCTATCTTAGGAAAAGAAAAACAGTTAGCCACCAGGGATATATCTAAAAGCAATGAATGGCACTGAAGAAATATGTTTACATCTATCTCCATTCTGTAATTTTCAAAGTGATATTTTTTCTAGAAGATTCTACCAGGTATGTTGGCACTGATGAAAAGCTTTTTACTTATTTCTGTTTAGTGCCTCACTTAAAACAGATTGAGGGGGAAAAAGCCCTTTTCCATTAATAATATTTCAAGCCACTGTGAAAATAAGAATTGTTGGAACGACAGCAGTGTAGTCTTTGCTGATACGCTTTAAAAGCCATATTACAGTAATGCCTTCTAGAAAGCATCTCCTCTTGCTTGCATAGGCTTGATGCTCCTGTCTGTCTGTGGATGTCAGAAAAATAAAAGCCTGATATCTAAGGCATAGTATCTCAAACATAAATGTCTCAGGAGTCCCTTGGGTGGATTTTAATGATTTTATTTATCATGCTAACAATCTCAAGTTGTTTTGCTTTTGCATTCGTGGTAGGCTTGCCAGCTGGACCGGCTTTCAGATGACTCTCAAGGCCTGAGAAATGGAGGCAGGACTGTGTGCCTGGCCAGGGTGTTGTGGCCCTGGGACCCACACCCTCATCCTCAACTTCAGGGCTTGTACTGTAGGGTTATTTCCCAGGCCAGAAATTTGCATCAAAGGGCTAAGAAAAATATATCCAAAAATAAACATGAAAGCCAAGACTTCATGCCAGGAGCTCCAGCCACACACATCCTGTTGGCTGGGTCTCTTGTCCCTCTCCTCACAGCTCTGATTCAAAACCGAGCGGAAGCCTGCTCTGATGACTTGGACTTTATGTCAGCACCCGACTCTCGCTCCTATGTCCTCAAGCTTTTTCGTGGAGTGGCAAAATGTTTCAAATCCTGAAAGGAAGGGAGTGAAGTTACTAGGAGCTAACTAAGGTTAAAAAAAAAAAAAGGAAATCTTTTCTTCTTACCTCTGACCGTCTGGCTTTCCCGGAGCGCCTTCAGTGTCACTGCCTCCCATGGACTGAGTGGCTCTCAGCAGCAGATGCAAACGGGGACCTCGCGGCAACGAAGGTCCACTTTGCTGTCCAGACAACACATAACTATTCACCGCATGTCTGAGAGCTTGGAGAGACGGAGAACGTATGCTCTACAAGGTCAGAAGGGGTCTTGTGTTCTTTAGTGAAGGATGGCAGAGTAGGGAAATATTACCTGTCACAGTTGGCATTTGATTTGAGGAATTATTCTCAAGAACATCCCTGGCTTTTCTAATTATGTTCTATCAGACCTCAATCTGGGCCACAGCACTGCCATAATTTGATTTCATCTTTGTTTGTGGTGTCTGTGTTGTGTGGGGGGTGGCGGCTCCTGCTTCTTATATGAATGATGTTTATTTAGCCACATAAGCCTCAGTATGTTCCTAGAAGATAAATAGAATGGTTGTAACTAAGCAGGATTACAGTGGCCGCATCATTATTAAATATGTGTGTTTATCTAGTGACATATTTGAACGGCATACGTTAAAAATGAATTTTGAGCAAGGGAACAGTTTGGTGGGTATTTTGCCTGCAGTTCTTGGACTAAAGAAAGTCCTCGGGGCTTATGGGAATTCTGTTGCATTATTGATAACTTGCAGTCCTACCCAAGCTGCGATCTCACTGTTCCCTCAAGATGGTGAGGGGGTCTGAACAGATCAAGGCTTAGCTGGCAGGTGCCAGGAATGCCCAGATGCTGCCCAGTAGGCCTCTTGGCAGGGCACTGTGACCAGTAGTCATTCCTCTGAGCTGAGGCCCCTTCGGTGTTTGCTTCCGGAGTGTGCTGTGGCTACTCCAGTCTGGTAGGAGCTGTGCTGACAGAGGTTCTCAGATGCCTCTTTGGCAGCATTTGCCTCGTGCTGTGGACACCTCTCCTGCCTGTCCTGTGCACTTTCACCTACCCTCACTCCCTCAGTTTACCCCCTGGGCAGCGTGCTCTTTTGATAGCTGCTCAGCTCGCTCCTAACACTGTTCTGTGAAAAGAGCAAGCATCCTTGGCCCCCAGCTTGTGGCCATTCAAAATCCACTCTGCCTGCCTTTCTGTGGTTTATGACCCAGTGAAAGCAGAAGCGTAGACACAAGTATAAGATAAAGCTAAGAGGAGGCAAACTGCAAACTACTCTGAGGAAGCTAGTGTGATAAAGGTCACGGGGAAACTCCCGGGGAAGTGATTCCCACCCAGAGTCTCTCTTTCTCAACGTCTCTAAAGGATTGGGGGCCATTAGCCAACTGATAGCATTGGAGGCAGCCTGGTCCCAAGGAAGGGGCAGGGCTCTTTCCTCAGAGATTGTATAGCTGTGGGTCCCTCCTCCTCCTCCTCCTTCTTGCTGGGCTCCTGAACAGGCTTAGGAAATGCACAGCCTGACTGAGGAGGGTGTCATGTGCTGTACTTTAGAGGCCCAGTTTTGCTGTTTGTTTTCAGTCTTCTTCTAGAGAAACCCACTTTGAGGTTTAGTAGGTCCCCCAGGCAAAGGCAGCCCTAGTTGGCAAGCTTTAAGAACTTGAGACTTCCAGAAGGAACTCGTGATGTGGACTGTAAATATTGTTAAGCTCTTTATGTGTAGAAAGCCCTCTCGGTAGTCATGGGACTGTCTTGCTCCCATGGGTCCAAATTCCACTCATGCATCGTCCCCAGGCTGCCATGAGAGGTTAGGGTACTGGGCAGAGGTCTGACACCGAGGAAAAAACAGAAAGAAGCCTAGTCACAATGCTGGCCACTGAGTTCCTGCAGTCTTGCTCCTGGTTAATCTCACTGACCTCAGTATTTTGAGCTGTCTAGCCCAAGCCAGTAAATGTAAGACAGACCTTCCAAAGGCCATTCATATGGCTGAGTGGTCTGGCTTGAAATTCTGATCTATTCCTGGCTTAAACCAGCTCTGCTGGATGCCTTTCTACAGAGCTTCCTGGGTCTCAGACACCTTACTTCAGTTCTGTCTTGCTGATTGGAGGTTTCCAGGTTACTGTGGATTGAGTATGTGCCTTACATATTGGAAAATGTACTGTCTTTCTCCTCTTTTAAGTTTGCAAATGAAAGGCAGCACCACAAATTTCATGAATGGAAAGGATAAAATATAGGGCTGTGGTTTGTATTGTATCAAAATATATTATAAAAAAGGCAAGAACTTTCTGGAATTTTTCATCATTTATAGCCATAGTTCTTGAAACTGGTTCCAAGTTAGAATTTGCTGGAGAATGTTCTTTTTTCTTCTTAAAAAATTCCCGTGCCTGCACCCTCCCCAAACTAATGAAATTTAAATTTCTAAAAGGTTGGACCTGTGGATCTGTTGCTTCTTAATGTGTTCCAGATGGGTCGCCTAGTTCCCAGGGCTGAGAACCCAGTATGACAGCAGGCGTTGGCTCTTTGCTTGTTGCCTCTGCTTGTACCTGGGTGGTGCCCTTGCCCTGGCCTAAGGCGCCAGGATGAAATAGCCTGTCCCTTGTTAATCTCTGTTAAGTTTCCTCATGTAGCTTTTCTTTCCCTTGTTCTACTTTCACATTGGGGGTTCTGCCAGATTTAAGTGGTAATGGCACTCAGTATTTGAGAGAGAAAATGGATTTATTCAAATCTTTCTGAATTATAGGTTGCTTATTATGGTCTGACTGACAGAAATATGAAAATAAGTTGCCAGATCATTTCCAAATTCCACCATCCTTCAAGCATATGTCCTCTTGGCTACCAGCACTGGGTGATCTCACATCAGATAGCTACAAGCAACCCACTGCACCCCTGAGAGAGAAAATGTGTGAAAAGGCAGGGCATGTTTTAGTGTTCTGGTGAAAAGAATTTTTGACTCAGAGATCCTTTCACAATTTTGGGGGCCTTTAACTGTCCATGGTCTGTACTTTGAGATTTACTTCTCTAGGATAAATTCCCAGGAGAAGAACACTAGTTTGAAAACAGAGAAAACTTTTGGACTCTTATAAATAGGATGACATTTCTTTTATTTTTGTGGTGCTGGATTGAACCTGAGGTCTTGCACAATGCTAGGCAAGGGCTCTCCCCCTGAGTTACATCCCCAGCCCAATCACGTTTATTTTCAATAGCTTCTGCCATCAGGAGTATTGGAGATTATCTATTACATTTCAATACCTTGGCCAGCATGACCGTTTTATTCTTATTCATATATATAGTATACAAGCATATATAAAAACAATATATATTTTGTATGTAATACATTATAGATATTATATAATATAAGGAATGTTATATATGTGTATATACGGTATAGTAGGCGTTGTTATCGCAAATGTGCTTCTTTGAGTTCTAGAAGGTCTAGTTTTTTTTTTAACTTACTGTTTTCTCTTTCAGGACATGTTAGGTGAGATTGGGCGCAGGATGGTATGGCCATAGCCAGGGACATGTTATATACACAGTGGCATTTGTTTGGTTTGCCAATTTAAATGAATTCTTTATTTAAGAAATTAAGCTTTTGTTACAATTTCTGCAAATATCCTATCTGTATGTATGTTTACTCCTGCTTTTTCATATTAAAGTGCATACATTTAAAAACCACTAAATACTCCATAAGTCTGGGTAGTTTGTGATTTTTAATAATTTAAAAACTTATTAAAAATTCATTTTACAAAAATATTATACTGTCATTCATAGAAGATTAGAAAAATTAACATAAGTGATAATGTGTTTTAGTGAGTGGTATTGATCACATGAATTAAATGAGTTTTAAAGGCCTCTTTATTGCCTTTAAAACTCTTTTTTTTTTTTTTTTTTGTCTTTTTGAGACAAGGTCTTCTTATGCAGTTCAGGCTGGCCTTGAGCTCACTTTGTAGTCCAGGCTGGCCTCAAACTCGCAATCATTCTCCTGCCTCAGCCTCTTGAGTGTTGGGATTATGGGCGTGCACCACCACACCTGGCTTGAATGTTATATTTTTTTAAAGTCTTAAATTTTTAAATTTGAAATTTTTTGGCTTCAGAAATCTTTAACCCATGTATTGCCTCCAATTGTTTCTTTTGACCTGTATGTGGATCTTGTTTTAGGATCAGTAATACATGTTCTTGAATGTTTGTACTGTGGTCTCCTCTCTTCCCCGGGGCTTGGCTCTCCTGACCATCCCAGGCGTAGGTGGTAGAGGGCTCCAGGCCTCTTGCTGTCTCCCTCCCAAACATTGCTCTACGCCTTGGGTCTGAGTGAAATATACCACTGAGCAGCAGCATGATCTTTTTGAAATTAGGGAAGTGAGTCTTCTTTTTTGAGTCCATAATGGTGTTTTCTTTTTCAGGGTCAAAATTGTATTTGCCTCTTTAATGTACAGTAGTAGTTTTCTCTAGATCTGCAAGGATTAGTGAAACAAGTGTTACTGAAACCAATTTTTCATTTTTAGGCTTCTGTGCTTTTTTTTAAAATTTCAGTTTACGGGCTGGAGGTACAGCTCAGTGGGCTAAGTGCTTGCCGCTGAGCACTAGGGCCCTGAGTTCGATCCCCGGTCCCGGAAAAAAAAAATAAAAATAAAAAAAAATAAAATTTCAGTTTACTTGTTTGGAGAATATTTTTGTTCGTGCTTAGCTTTATTTAAAATACATGGAATTGCCTAGTACAAGTTCTCTGGGAAAGAAGAAAGTCTATAATAACCTTTACTGTATATAATTTCCATAAAAGCATAATACTGTATATAATTTCCATAAAAGCATAAATGAACTTCAAAAGGGAAAGTGTAGTAAAATAACCAGATACTGCATTTGATAAGACATGCATTTGCTTAGGAACTTACACAACTTCATGGGCAAAACTGTTGGAAGGTATTTACTTATCTAAAAAGTTATAAAGTTTTGCAGTAGCTTTGGCAGATGTTAGAGTTTATTTTCTTTGGAAACTGTACCACTAGTCACACTGTGTCCACCCACACTTTCTTTCGTTTTTTAGCAAAAGGTTTTATGTACATCATAGATTCCACACTTTAAGATAATCATTAGTAAGTGAAAATTAATAAATTAAAATCCCGTGGTGAATTTCCTGGTGCTAACAGTTGCAATTATGTTGATAATAGCGGACTCCTGGCTCAGTTAATACACTTTAAAAGACATTTTTATAATAGGTGGGATTCATCTCCTTGAAATTCATTTTTGCTTGGTGTTTAAGGTTTTATTTTCCCTCCTCCAAGTCTCTTTCCCAGATGTTACCTGGGCCTGAATATCAGATTCGTCTTTTTTTCCTCCTCAGTATTTTAGTCAAACTTTAAAATATTCAGAAAACTTGAAGAAAAGATCCCCTCCTCTGCCCGACTCAGCCCCCTCTGTCCTCAGGGTCCTGCATCAGTGTGACCAATTGCAGATGGAAATATTCGAAAAATTGTGTCTTGAAAGGACAGACTTTTTTCTTGTCATTTTTATACAATACAGTACAGTGTAGAAGTGATTTACACGCATTGCATTGGGTTTTACAAATAAGGCAGAGATGATTTGAAGTATATAGGAGGATGAGCATAGTTTATATGCAAACGATACATCATTTTATACATGGGATTTTGAGGGTTTTGATCCTTTGTGTGTGTGTGTGTGTGTGTGTGTGTGTGTGTATTTCTGTTTTGCTGCACCATTTGAAAGGTGGTAGATATCAAGGCCTTTCAGTGTTTACCTTTCAGATTGGCTTTGCCCCGTGTCTCCTTGTCCTAGTGAGCTTCCCTTTGTAATTAATTCTGCACCGTCTCTTTCTTCCCAGCTCCACACCTGTCTGCTGCTGCCCCCTCCCCTCTGCTTCCACGCCTCACCAGTATAAAGGAAGCGGCATAGTGCTTAAAGTATTGGGATCGGTCCGGTCATGACGATATTCTGGGTCTTGCTCTTGCCTGCTCTGTGTCCTCAAGAAACTTGTTTGTAAGATAGGAGTCAAAACAGTCCTCCCTTGGCTGGATCATAGGAGGAAGAAAGGGTCTAATGCGGGCAGTTGTTGGTGAGGTGACGGACAGGACAGAGCAGGGCCCTCCATTCCCCGTGGTCCCGCTCATACCCTGAGCTGTTCTCACTGCCACCCACCATGGAGGAGTGATGTTCAGAGTACCTGCCTTGGCATTCAGAGTTTTCTAGGTTAGCACTATATCCTTTTCTAGCCATCTCGCCTTTATTCTGTGGCACACACATTTTTACCCCCCTAAATCTCTCAGCGAGTGTTAGGTGGGTGTCCACTTAATGCCAGGAGCTGAGCTCAGCATGAGAGGCACAGAAATGAGCAGCTCCTGGCCCTCAAGGAGCTCACCATGTAATAAAGATAAATACATGACAATCAACTTGAAAATATGTCACGTGCAGAGGGTGGTGGAGTGCGAGGAGAGCAAAACCACCAGGGAGAGTCCGCTGCAGGTGTTGCCATCGTGGGGCAGACAGCAGCGTCACTGGGCGCTGGACAGAGGACTCGAGTGTTTAAGCTGGATCTTGAGTGACTATAGGCAAAGGGTCTGGTAAGGCCCAGCAGAAGCAGCAGAATTAAAAGTTCCCTGGAAAACAGGGAACTTTCCCCAAGAATTTGACCTTCACACTTCAGAGCTTGCAGCATGGCTTGCTCCAAGAGAACAAGCAGGCACACACCTGTCTCTGAAAGGGCTGAGGGAGGCTTCGGGTAGAAGGATATGGAAACCATTCGGTCCTCAGGAAGGACCAGGAGGCTCTGGGGGACCCACCGTCCCTATTAAGAATGTGGGGATGACAGAACCTGTCCCTCACACTGCTGGGATTGTTTATGTGCTTTTGGTGATGGAAACCTATGCAATTTGTGAGCTTATAGAAAGTCTGGGCTTGGTTTATAGGATAAAATTGATGGCCCATCCACAGGGAGAAAGATAATGACTCATTTTACATGGAAAAGGGTGGTTCATTTTGTAAGAGAAAGGCATTGGCCTAGTCCAGTTTTTTTTAAAAAGAGGGGTAACAGTTCCCCCCCAAAACATTCTTTAAATCCTTGAAGCTGATTCTCTATTTTAAGGTCAATTTTCTGACCTTTACCTTATTAATTAAGCTTTAGTAGATTTGGGTGTGATGGACCTGGGAAAAAGGCATAAACACATCTAAGGAGTATAGATAAAGAGAAACTTGGATAATTCTGACTGTGTCTGGAAGTTGAAGTTTTAAAAGTACAGTTTTGGGTGCCTATGGGGAAGAAATTTTTTGCAGAGTGGTAAGCAACAACTACTCAACTTCTCTAAGATTTGGAATCCAGACACTGGGGAAGAAAAAGAAAAGAAGGGGAAAGGTTAGGGAAGAAAAGAAGGAGGGAGGTGGATTCCCAAGACCTAGGAAGGATCTGAAAGAGGTCAAAGAGGATATCAGAAAATAGAAAGATACCCTCTCCTCCTGGGTAGGCAGAACCAATATAGTCAAAATGGCCATAGTTCCAAAACTGATACCCTAGCCCTCCAGAGTTGCTACAAGCAAAATGAAATACAGATCTAGAGAAAATAGTCCTAAGATTTATCTGGAGTCAGAAGAGATCCAGAATAGCAAAAGCAATTGTGGGTAACAGGGGTAAGGCAAGGGGCATCATGATGCTGGACTTCAAGTTCGCATAACAAAGTTAACAATGCTAAAAACAGCATGGTATTGGCAAAAAAATAGACTTGTGGATCAGCAGAGCAGAACAGAAGATGGAGAAGCAATTCCAGGCACACTCAGTTATGTTACCTTTGACAAAGGAGCCAAATCCTTTCACTGGAAGAAATACAGTCTTTTTTAACAAATGTTGCTGGGAAAATTGGCTATCCATATGCCAAAGATTCAACCTAGACCTGTATCTCTCACTATGCACTAAACTAAAACAAAAATAGAACAAAGAGCTAGGCATTAGAACAGAAGCACTTAATCTGCTGGAAGACAAAAGTAGGTAAAACATTTGAAGATATAGATGTAGACAAAGACTTTCTGAACAGAACCCTAGTTGCACAAGAAATAATACCAAGAATCAAAAGATGGGTCACATCAAACTGAAAAGCTTCTGCACAGAAAAGGAAATCACCAACAGAGTGAAGAGACAACCTGAAGAATCAGAAAAAATTTTTGCCAGTTGCTCCTCAGAGGACTAATATCTAGAATACATAAAGAATTCAAAAAAATTAGATCCCATATTTAAAGACCCAATCCAAAAATGGGGGGCTGGGGATATAGCTCAGTGGAATAAGCGCTTGCCTAGCAAGCTCAGGGTCCTGAGTTCGATCCCCAGTACCGCAAAAAAAAAAAACAAAAAACCAAAAATGGGTATCTGAAGTGAATGGACACTTGTCAGATGAAGAAGTACAAATGATCAATAAATACATGAAAAAATGTTCAACTTTGCTGGCCATTTGTGAAATGCAAATTAAAGCAACACTGAGATTTCATCACTCTAGAAAGAATGACTATCAAGATATCAACCAGTAATAAATGCTAGTGAGACTGTGGTTGCGGGGAGCTTTTTCGTTGTTGGTGGGAATGCAAACTGGTAAACCACTGTGGAAATCAGTATGGGGATTCCTCAAAAGATTAAAAATAGAAATACCATTTGACCCAGATATTAGCCTTTTAGGTATCTTCTCAAAACAGTTAAAAACATCATACCACAGTGATGTGTGTATACCCATGTTTATAGCAGCACAATTCATAATAGCTAAATCTTGGAAGCGGCTTATATGCCTATCAACAGATGAATAAATAAAGAAAATATAATATGGAGTACTACTGTGGCATAAAGAAGAATAAACTTGAGTCATTTGTAGGAAAAATATGCAATGTACTAACCATTGTTACTCTCCTACAATCTTGTTTTGAAATTTTATGCCATTGTTTTTATTTTATTTTTTTCTTTATTAAAAAAAAATCTGCCTCCAAAATCCTGGGAGTTGTTCCATGTTTCTGCTGTCATTGCAATGTCTTTCAGGAAAATACCTAGAAGGGGAGTAGCTGAGTCAAGTGGAATTTCTTTTTTTAGTTTTTTGAGGAATTTCCACGCTGATTTCTAATGTGATTGTATTAGTTTATATTCCCACCAATAATTCATTTTTCTCTTGTAGCCCCACCAGCATTTGTTATTATTTGATTTCTTGGTGGTGGCCATTCTTTGTAGAGTAAGATGGAATCTCAATGATATTTTAATTTGCATTTCTCTAGTGGCCAGTTATGTTGACCATTTTTCATGTATTTATTGGCCTTCTGTACTTCTGTTACCAGGTTTTGCAGTTCTGGGGTCTCCTAGATATGTTTTCTATCTGGAAGAAAGACTAGGTCAAGACATGACAGAAGGTGGTGAGGTTTTACACTTATTAAAGGTAGGAAAGGAAGCATGCTTTTCAGAGTGAGTGTAAGCCAATTAAAAGTAGGAGAAGAAGTAGTGGGAACAAACGGTGAGAGCAGACCACAGGGGCTAAGAGCTTAATGGCAGAGAGAACACAGTGGCTAAGAGCTATGGGGGATGTATTTTGTATCCTCCACTCCTTAGACGGACATCAGGTTCACGCCATCCTATCAAAAACCTGCTTGAGTTCTCACAAGAACTGAAGGTGGTATATTTTCTGATTGGTCCCAGGTGCAGGGCATTGAGAACTGTTCTGCACTTATTTTCTGGAACTCCATGATTGACAGTTCACACCCACTTGCCCATCCAGCTTGCAATGCCCTAATTTCCTGCTTCACTTTTTCTGAGAAGAGCCTAACCATTTTGGTTGCCCGGGTTTTTGATTGGGTCTTTTATTTCGGGGTTTTAATTTTGGGGGGCTCTTTATTCCTGTATCTGAGGAATAGCTGGCAAACCTTTTTCCCATTCTGTAGTTTTTCACTTTGTTGCTTGTTTCCTTTACTGTGCAGGAGCTTTTAATGTGGGATCCCATTTGTTGATTCTTAGTATTATTTCTTGCGCCGCTGGAGCTTTGTTCAGAGAGTCCTTGCTGCAGCCTGTGCCCACAGGAGTTGTACCTATTTTATCTTCCAGAAAATGAAGTATTTCTCTTTTAACATTTAGATCTTTGATCCATTTTATATTAATTTAGTACATGGTAAGATGCATGGGTCTATCCCCTTTTCCCAGCACCATTTACTAAAGAGGCCAACTTCCTTCCAGTGTGTTTTTTACCCCTGGAGCAAAGATCAAATAGCTGAATGTACCTGGGGTTATTTCTGCTTCTTCTATTAGGTTCCATTGCTCCCCATGTCTGTTTTTATGCCAGTACAGTGCTGTTTTTATCACTGCAGCTTTGTAATATAACTTCAAATCTGGGCTTGTGATGCCTCTTGCTTTACTATTATTGCCCAGAATTGCTTTTGCTACTATGGGTCTCTTCAGGTGCTGTAAACATTTTTGTATTGTTTTCTGTAGATCTGTGAGGAATGCTGCAGGTATTTTGATTGAGATTGCATGAAATCTGTATGTCAGTTTTGGAAGTGTAGCCATTTTGACTATATTGATTCTGTCTTTCAGACAAAATTAGGAAGCATTTGGTATAAGCTTTTTTAATTTAAAAAATTTTATTAGCATAAACTTTTTATATTTGATATTAACCTCTGTTCCTTTTGAGGTGTTTCCCCAAGTATAACATTTGGAATTTAAGAGTATATAGGCTTCTCCTTGTTTTGTCAATAAGAAATCCACTTTCCTCCCATGTTAATTATAGGAATGGCCAAGGAATACAGTAAGTAAACATTATTTACATGACTATTAGGCCACAAAAATTCTTACCAGAGGGTTTAGAACCTGGGATCTTGCCTTTGTTTGGTAGACCTGAAGACTTTAGTAACAACTGGCTTCAGATAATCTGAACATATAACTTGTGGAGTAAATATCAGAAAGTTAATTGACTTTGTTACAGAAGTAGCAATGCTTGGTAGCTAGCATATATATATATATATATAGGCATTTTTTTCCTATAGGCAGACCTATGCAAGAGGCCAAATCTTTACTGAGGTTGAAATAACATAATGGCCGTGCAAAGTACTGAGAGAGCTGAGGGACATACTGTTAGATGAGCTAGTGGGAACTCAGAATTACAGCCTTTTATGGTGGTTGGGTAAGATGTTATAGGTACAGCTGAAGACTGCTAGTGAGGAGGTCTGGGATGAGTTCCTAGGTCCTTGTGTGTGATGAAGAAAGAATTGGACGTGACACACAATGGAAAGGAAAAAGCAGCGAAGTTTAATTAGGCAGTGGTACACTCGGTGAGTGGGCTTGTGCCAGCAGAAAGGAAAATGGCGTGAACATTGAGTGGGTTGGGTTTATGAATTTAAAATATTGCACTGGGTCTAGGGCATCTCCCACTGGGTCTCCCAGAGCATAACTGACAGCATGATTGATAAGGGGCTGAGTTATGTCAGCTTTACCTATTGTACACGTTCTTTCTCATAATTCATTCTAATTGGATGTATGCGATGCAGTCCATATACATGGACCTTTAATGAGCTCCAAGTGAAGAAAGGTTACAGTAGGTCATGCCAGAGAATCTGGGACCCATGAGTCCTGGTTTGGAACTTGGGTACTTTATAAGGTGGGGCCCAGGGGTATTTTGTTTTTCTTATCTCTGCCTCTGGGTAGTAGGCTTTAAGACAGAGGTCAGGAGGTTGGCCCTAGAGCACTGTCCAGGTTCAGTAGAGTGGAGAGGAGTGGTCTATCAGCCCTGATTACACTATCTGTTTTACTAGAAGAGGCTGGTACAGTGTTTGAAGCCTTTGTTGTTGTTGTTCTTCCAAGAATTGAACTCAGGACCTCATGCTTGCCAGGCAGGCACTGTGCCACTGAGCTAAATCCCCAGTGGAACCCTTTTAATATATAACTGAGATTTGTTTTTATATGTCCATTAATTATTCCTTTAGAGCTTTATACTTTTTTGCTAGGTGTTTAAGACCACGTCAAAATAAGACCTGGGTCAACCAAAAGCTACCCATCTATAGCTGTCTGTCTGTTTATATTTGCCAGTGTCAGTTAAGGCCCCCCAGGGGTTACTTTTAGGGCCATATGGAAACTTCTTGTTTGATCATATGACTTCTCTTGAAAGTATGGGGGCATTTCCATCTTTAGAAAGCCTTCTTTTTGCAGAATGTATAAAAGTAATCTTTGGAAGTCTCAGAATGTATATTGGTTGGATGTAGAATGTATATTGCAGAATGTTAATAGATTGGCACCTTTCCTCTGGGATCCAACAGTCACCCTACTTAAGAGGTTGGATGACTCACCAAAGTTGCAGGATCCTTTCAGGGGGGTTCTATCTGAAATCATGCTTTCCCTCTTCTGCCTGTCCATCATAAGCAACCCATTTCCCTCACCAGAAGCAACCCATTGTCATTGGTTTCTTCTGAATAATATTTTATGGTGGATCATCTCTTTGATTGCTTATTGAGTGAGACTTCCAAAGATTACATTTGACTCTTTTCAAACACTCAGAAATTTTTAAAAGTTTAAAAAATTTAAAACTATTGTGACATTCTGAGTCATAACTTTCACACATGTTGAGCCTAACATACTTGTAGGGTTTTAGCTCCTTCTGGTTTACTACTTTACTAAATCCTAGCAACTTGAACATTCTATCAACATCACTTGATGTTTTAAATCTGAAGACATGATTGCAAAATCTATTTCAAGCAGAAAATTTGAAACAAACCTGTAAGTCATTATTGAATAATTCATTTTAATTTATAGTTTTCAAGAACTAATACATTTGTTGAAAATTCAAAGGGATGTATCTAGTTAGTAACATTACAATATATAAATAAAAACAGTACCTCCTGTTTTAATAGAGATATCAGTAAGTATAGTTAAGGGATATTGCATCGACATGATGTTTGTAGATGCAATATTAGATGTCCTCTTTGCATTAATTTTCTGAGAGGTTATCCTCGTAAATACCCTCTACGGGCTGTCTGTAATTCCTGAGTTGAAGTATATGTAACAACCATAGCAGGTATGTTTGTGGTGTAGGTGACCTTGCAGCTATGACCCTTGAGAGAACAAATATTTATGTTGACCGTGCTGCGGTCATGAGTTGAGTTCATAAAATTGAGTTTGGGTTTTAAAATCTGGCATACCCTTCTTGCTTAATTTCATTGGGCTGACTGTGATTTCAGTGCTATAAATCAGGGAGAACATTTGCCTACAAATGGAGAAGAGAGCAGGAATAATGGTATGAAATATTGCCTGTGTTTGTTAAAAATATTTCTGCCTTTGGGTACCTATCTTCTTTAGGCTCTAGTTTCTGACTACTTTTTAAACAGATCTATATAAGTTAAAAAGTGACATGGAGTTCATAAAATAAAGGGGGTAGGATAAAAAGAGACTTGTTTTTCAGTGTCTAAAATGGGACATATACATAACAATTCAAAAGCACAGACACATATGACTACTTCATTTGTAGGGTACAGTGAGAAATAAAAATATAAGGGGGGGGCTGGGGATATAGCTCAGTGGAATAAGCGCCTGCCTAGCAAGCGCAGGGTCCTGAGTTCGATCCCCAGTACCGCCAAAAAAAAAAAAAGGGGGGGGGTCCTTGGTTCTCCCCAGAGGAAAACACAGTGCCACTGATGGAACTTAAATATAAAGAATTATTCCTAGGCATTCAGTTGTTAAACTCATCATTTTGTCCTTTGCTATTTAATATGATTCTAAGTAAAAAAAAAATCAAAAATTTAAATTATTAGCATAAATTTACTATTTATATTTCTGTGGTACCGGGCTGTTTTTAAATGCAAATCTGAGCCTCTAACTTGTATGCGGAACCTCTGAAATTACCTATTTATATTACTTCACGTGAACATGCATATGCATGTTATTGTTATCAGGACAGCGGAAAGGACGCCTAAAACTGATGTATCCCTTTACATTTCACTGCTGGGGACACACATACTCTAACGCCGCCTCTGGATTACTGAGGAGTGAGAAAGGACTGCAAAGAAGAAGAACCCTGTGCCCCCCTATCTTTCCTTTGTCTTTCTGTCCTTACTTCCGGTGCAAATGGCTCATGCATGGGAATGAAGCAATAAAGGCTGTGATAGAGTTCGCGCTGTTTCTGTGCTTGAAGTGAGTTCAGGTTATAATAGAAAATGGGGCCTGTGGGGTTGCCAGTGCCGGGATTTGTCCACTGAAGATGCAACGTACTGACCTTGTATTGCTCTGACTGATGTTTTAAGAGCACACTGGAATTCTAGAGAGATGGGGCATTACAGACGCTGTGATGGTGACGCATGGTGGACACACATTTGCAGGTATTTCCTGGTTCATGAGCGTGATCCACTCTAACACCAGACACCATGTACACAAATTCTAATGTAAAACACTAAGGATTTCAAGATGGCAACAGCTGGGCTGCAATCTCAATGAGTGGGGCCTCCGGCACACGGTGCCAATGTAGCAGGTGCGTCTCACACTGTGAAGTCAGCCCTAGAACTAAAACACACTCCACTCACATTCCCAGCTCCTATTCCCAAGGAAATAATTTTGATAGTTTCTTCAATAGCATTTCAAATACTTAAAGATGGGTACAAAAGTAGATATGCAGAGATACAGTAGTGAACTTAATGTGACCACAACTTCTTTGCAACACTTGCAGTCAAAAGGTACAGTCTATTTTCCTCCTCTGGAATCCAGACTGAATCTGGGATGTACATTGATAAAATTTTATGGGAATGATTTCCTTTGACTTCAAGCATCACTGTACAATGGCCTTGCAGCTTGTGCTCTTGCCCTGTGGGAGTGCTGTTTTTTATAACTGCATGGAGACACCTGAGGGGAAGAATCATGTGATCCACTGCAGACGTTGCAGCATCTCAGTTGTGATCCTGTAAAATGTCCATCCAGTCCTGACCAGTCTCTCGGATCACGGGAGCCCTGGGAATGAGTCCAGGTGTTAACTGACAGAACAACTTCCCAGGAGCCCACAGAAATGTGAGACATAGTAAAGCACTGTTTTAAGGTGCTAAGTTGTAGGGTAGTTTGTTATAACCAACAGCTACATAATGGTTATATAGATTTTAAAAGTTTGAATTTATAGGCTTCATAAATGGAATTACAACAATTATATGGTCTATATCCTGCTATTTTTAAAAATTTAGTGTTTATCAGAAATTCTTCTGTCTTAGTCCAGATAGATTGGCCACGCTGTGTTACAGAATTTTCAGTTCAATGGATTTTTATGGTTTATTTGACCTAGTCCTCTAATGATAGTTATGTTTGGTTTTGTTCATATACATAGTACTGCAAAAGACATTCTTACACAGATATCTTCATGTACTCTTGGTTGAGTAATTTTTTTCCCCTTGGAATCATATGACTATTGTGTGAAATAAAAATTTATGTATTAACATATTTTCTAGTTATGTGCTACAGTCTCTCCTATTTTACATTTAGCAGGATGAGACTGTGCTTGATTTGTCAGTTCATCAACATGAGTAATTTCAAACTTTAAAAGATTTTCCAGGAAATAAGGAGTATCTTATTATCTTTCTGTTCTGAATTTACTTAATCATTAATTTTAATTAATTAAATCCCTTATTAAAAATAATCCCGATTATTTTAAGATGGTAAGCATTTAAAAATATTACTCAGTGGTTACTTTTTTTTCATCAGCAAATGACTAGCTCATATCCTTTGTGTAGCATTCAAATGGGGTATAGCTATAGTTTGTAAGACTATAGTACCCCTTGGCAGATAGAGAAACTCCCCTTTTTAGTATATGTGTTTTTGAAGCAAGGATAGGAAACATCCCTTTTTGATATATGTACTAAAATATTATTTCCAGGGTTTTGTTCAAGGTATAGTTTGTAACCAGACATTTAATGCTAGGGAAACATTTCCTGGTATGCTTTATGGTTTTCTTCTTGAAGACATTTCAGTCATGTGTTTCTGTCTGATCTCTTTCCTGTTAACTATGCCCCAGGTAGACCTCCCTAAGGACATATTCTATTAAAACAAAACTTTAAAAAAAGTTCTTTTGTTGCCTACCATTTCTCCTGGAAATTATTTCACTTCATCCATTTAATGTTATTTTTATCCTTTTGCTGCTAGAGAGGTACTACTTCAGGAAGCAAGCCCCAAAATGCAGTTCCCAGCAATAATTCATCCTTATCTATTTGGGAAAAGCTAAAGGAAGAATGTATTTTAAAATTATACCACGTGCTGTTTTTCTTGGCTAGATCAGTGGTGTGTCAGTTCTGTCCATGGTCTATCACTCCCTTTTGCAGGTGAGATAACTTTTAGTGAGACTGTCTGTCAGGGTTGAAGCTAAAGACTCTAGAAGGCAGAGGCAGAAATCCCGTTTTCATACCTGGATCTCATCATTCTCAGGTGTTCAGTGAATCTTCCTTTGATGGTTATAAAAGTTGGGACAACATCAGAAGCTGCTTCCAAAAGTCAAGGATGTAGACTGAGAGGAGAATCTAACTAAGGTTGGGTGTAAATTAGGAATGTGGTGAAAGAGAACATCTTCAGAACTTGGAGATTATGCTATCTTGGTGGTAGAAGGTGCTGGTAAACAGCAAGGGAGAGCTGGTGAGCCACACAGAAGCCTTTGAAACCTCTGTCTATATGAATGAGCACCTTCATAAACAAATATGGTTATTTGGGGGGATAAATAGCCCAGACACACAACTTTTAACCTCTTGGAAACATGAGAGGTCTATAAAAGATTGATTTTCAATAAAGGGGAATAGTCTTCCTTTAAATAGCAAAACCCTTTGGAAGAAATGTTTATAAATTACTTTATGTTCTGTTTCTATTGTTTTGTTTTAGGAAAATACTACATTTTGTTTTCCAGCAGCATGACCATGTCATCCGTACAAATTTATGTGCTTACTCTGTGTTTCAGTGCACTGGTACACTTTCTGGCTTCTGGGCTGGGTGAGAGTTGAGCCCCACAATAAATGCCACAAGGTTGTCACAGAGTGCGACAGTTTTTCTCTTTCCCCCTTGCTTCAAGTTGCTAGTGCCCACTTCTCGCTGAAGTTGAAGTCAGTGTACCTGCCTCTGGAAACCTGCCTCTTCTCCGTTTACCAAGTGCTTTTTCTGTGCTAAAGTGTGAGAAACCACAGGGCCAGCCTTTTTAGCATAGTGTCTGCGGCCAGAGTAACAGAGCCTAGGGAAGCACCTTGTACGTGCTATTAGAAGTGTCTTCTCCCAGCTCTGGTGTGAGACACAAACTCCACATTTATTTTGATCCTCAAAGGGCTATTTAATTGTGTTCAGATCAATTAGTATCTGTGGCTGACTGATCTCTGGATGGCTGTTGTGTTGTTAAAGTGATGTAAATCTTAGTAAAACAGGTCTAAATTGTTTCTAAGTTGCATACATATCGTATACTATGCAAATTCCTTAATAAAGTGACGGGGCTGTTTCTGTGGTGGAAAACACTGTAGAAATAAGTAGACTTAGGGCAAAATGAGATTTTACTGTTTCCTAGCTGTGTGATATTGGACCAGAAGTTCATACCCCTGTTTTCTTTGAGAAAGTAGAGCATAGATAGCATGGTGATAAAGTATCTGAGTATCTAGCACATAGCTAATTATCTAGTAAGTTTCATTAAATAACAATTTTATATATATGTAATATATATCTTGATATTAAGTGTTCCCTAAATATAAATCACTAGAATACATTTTTAGTATTTGTGATAATAAAAATTTCTTAACCTTATCGATATATAACAAAAATATATAATTATAAATGGCTAAAAATACACAATTTTTAAATTAAAGAAATTCTGGTGGTTAACCATTTCCAACTGAGGAGTCAAATTCTTGATGGTAGTGGCAGGCTGAGTTCCTGAAAGGACTAAAGTGAGACAGCGTTTCATTCCTTTAAAGATGCCAGCTGAGATTGGGGGTCTAGGGCTGGAAGAGAATGGGATTGAACATCATTCTTCCAAATCTTTCCTGCTTTCTCCCTGTTGACTTGGAATGATATTTTTGGCCATTCCAGACCTTCTGAAAAGAAGCGGGAGGTGTCTTCTAATTCACTGAAATGGGAATATACCCCTCTGTTTTCCTCCTCTTGAATGCAGACTGGCCTTGCCAATTTTAGTACAGACTCATGAAAATTTATCTTGAAAAATAAACATTTATAAAACATCTAGAAGAGAATCTTAACACAAAGATCTTTCCTGCAGCTCCCTACAGTGTGTAAAACTGCTCATGTGTGAACAGGTACGCCTGCATTAAATCATGCAAAACACACCCACATTGCCTATACCCATCTATGCCAGTAAGTGTCCCTTCCAAGAGAAATGCCAGAATAATCTGAGAGGGGGTTAGGTCTCTGGGCTTTCAGCTTCAAGCGTTTTGCTGTGGGTGTGGGGTTGGTGCAATAGGTTCTTGGTGGTGGCTCCCCAAGTTTCTGATGTGAGATGCTGGAGGGAACTCACAGCCCTGATCCTCCCTTCTGAGGGTGTGATTAAATGTGCTCTGTTTGGGTGTTGCCTGGTAGATGAGAATAATAACAACATTGCTTGAGTAAGAAAGGTATTGTCCACAGGCGTGGCATCCTTTTGACTTCCTCCCTCAAATGGAGCATTTCCTGCTGTCCAGCTGAGGGATGAGTCATGTGAAGAGACTTAAGGATGTGACACTGGAGACCAGACAGGCCATAATTATTGGGATGGCATGGGCGATAAATCTGCTTTCAGCATGCTTCCCGTCCAGGTGAAGCTGGGACATTCAAGTCAGGCTGGAAATAGCACCTGGCCAGCATCTTCAGGCGTAGCCATTTAGTGCTCTCAGCAACTCAGAGTGCCACGTCAACGTAGTCTTGGTTACCAGGTTCTTCTTGTCAATTTGAACATTGTGATGACTGTTTCTTTTTCAGGCAGTTGGGAAGGATTTTTAGAGTTTATTCAAACTGAGAGACTCATGAAGTGTTTGGGATCTGCCTGAGGTAGACTGTGTCTGTGTGTTACAATGGCACAAAGAAACTGGCTAGCAGTACCATCATTAGAGAGAACCCCTTAGAACATGTAAGGAAGATGGCTCATCTTCTGCATGAAGTTATGTTCTCACAGAGCATGGACACTGGCATTTATTATGTGGCATGAGCCCTGTTAGAGGGGAATGTGTGTACATACATATAATTTTGTTGAATCCGAACTCTGGCCTTATGAGGTAATAATAATAAAGTGGTGATATGCTTACCGCTTGCTGTGGCTTGTCATTATGCTAAGTAGGCACCTTATATACATGTTCTCATTTAATCTTTCTAGCAGCATTGCTCAGTATGGGCTGTTGTGTCATTTAATAAATAAGGAAACTGAAACTTGGAAATTAAAAGAACTTGCTCAAGGTTGTTTAGTGAGTAAAGTGAAGGAGTTAGAATTTCAGCTACACTTGCCCGACTTGAAAACTCATGATTTGTAACATACTTTCTCCCTCTTACTGTCCCATGACAAAGTAGTGTCAGCCGCAGACCATCCAGCCGACTCAACAAACCAAAGAACAAGTAAGCAAGCAAAAATTCCAGTTTTAACCTGCTTGAATAGAACCGATGTGAGAAAAATATTTACATTTACTTGGGAGATCAATAACTGAAATATGGCAGTGTTCTGCTGTCGCTAACACTCAGGAAAAAAATGCAGTCTATAACCCTGAGTTAAATTCAACCAACACGGAGTGACTCCTGTGTTGATCATGGTTCTTCTGAGCTCCAGAGGTGAAGAACTGTGAGATACTTAAGAAAAGCGCACTATTACAGAGAAAGCTGCTGGTCTTACTGTAGTTTTTCAGGCTATTACTCCTCGTTTCCTATAAGAAGGAGCCATTGGAGAGTTTTTCCTCTGATTTTCTAAAAGATGAAACATGTCTTCTCCTTTTCAACCTTTGAACACTTTGTGGCAAGATCAAAGGGTAAAGCCCAGCAGAACAGTGATCAAGCAGCCCAAAATGCACTGGAAAATTGGGATGAAAGATTATCCACCACTTTCCACCTTAATTCCTCTGCAATTTGCTTTTACTCTAAAGTGACTGATTTGGAGAAAATGAAATATGGTAATGTATGAATCAGCATTTGGGTACTTGATTTATAACCAAGGGGAAAGAAGAATCTGGTTGCAACTTTGTCTAAGGAAATCTCATGTATGGTATAAAGTGAACACATTAAAAAAAAGCTTTCTAAATATGCAAGTGATGAGTTCATTTTTTACCTCATCACCTGCATATATATGTGATTTTTTAAAAACAGTAGGATCTCTTGGTCTGGAGGTGATTCCAGAAGACTTTATATCTACATTTTTTGATACAGTTTGAGGGTGTAATATACCCCAAACACTTTCTCTGTCCAAGGCAGTTAGTTTACACCTGGGTAGGTTCATCAGGATAATGGTGTTGTACAAACACAATACACCACAATACACCAATACACCAGAGACATGGAGGAGGGAAAATGGGAAAACTGAATGAAGCATGTATTGGGGAAAACCAAACCCCATTTGCTTATATGTTGTTTTTATGCAGAAGCACAAATTAATTCAGTCACAATTTCTAAAGGTAGGCAATAAATGAGATTATCACCCAGTCTACTCCTGGTCTCCGTGCACTTAGCAGAGGACCTCCTCCACTGGCCTGAATCTCCGTGCCTGTTCCAAGTGATGGGCATCACACGGAGGACTTCCATTTGTATTTTTACCTTTAATGAAGGATGTATGCTGTGGATGCTGATTATAGTTATTTATAAGAAAGTATTCAGCTTCTTTATAAAACTAGGCTCTTGGCTTTATCACCAGCTTGAGCTTTACGGAGAAACTTCCATTAATTTATTCATAGAATATTTATTGAATATTTAGTAGAGCACATCATGCAAGTGAGATATAAAAATATAACATGAACATTGGTTCCAAGGAGTACTGTCTAATTGAAAAAGTAAGTCAAATAAAAGAGTGAATATAAATATAAAAAGTTTAAAAATATTGACAGTATAGGGAGAATGACAGATCAAGAAATTGTGAAATATTCAGTCTGATTTTCCTTCCTCTTAAGTGCTGAAAGCCCCTTTCTCTTTAGTACTTTGACTCAATGTTTCATCTCTAATTCAAAGCTTTTATACAATCTTACTTCCTCCATTGAAACCTTTGAGCATGAGAAGAATTATGCTGAGCTCATCCTTGGGTCCAAATTACTCATTATATGGCTTCTGTTCCATTAAGCGTCTGTGTTTGCTTGCTTTTTGCTTCTTTATGGCTGTGTTCCTGTGGAAGCTGGCTCTGACATTCCGAGCAGGCATGCAGCTACTTACCCTTTAAAGAAATATTTTCCTCTAGTGAGGAAGGCTGGTCTTTTAACTGATCCTGCAGGCAAAGGAGCAAGCAGACATCCACTAAATAGAACAGGTCAGCTAAATAACCTGGTTATCAACAGAGTATGCATTATGTTTCCACCTAAACAGCCGCAAGACCCCTCTGCCACCCACTTTATGATGAACCACTTGTTCTTTGGTCCTCTGGGCCTTTCTCTTAGCTTTTGGTAGTTTGTCTACTTTATTTCCTAGAATTATGTGCAGTGTGATTAAGTACCAGTGTAGGCCAACTTTTGGAGGGCTGAAATGTCCATGACTGGTGATATGGATTGGTGATGTGGTCTCTCCCCTTGAGAGACCCAATTAATATTTGCTAAGTAAGTAACTGTGAGCACTTTGATGCCAATTTTTAACCCAGATGAATACTACGGTTCTTTCATAGGAAGGAAAACCTACTGAAAAAGCCAAAGTGAGATAGCCCCATTTCTTCTCAGAATCCTTTCTTGGGGGCATTGTCTTGAGAGGTCTTAGTAGTTCTAGGAGGGTTAGAGATCATTCAGTGTGTGCCTGTTTTACAATCGAGTGTCCAGAAGCAGGTGCAGAGAGCAAAGACTTCTTCAAGGCCACCATGCTAGGCCTAAGCAGCAGGACCAGCCTTGGGGTCCCAGTTGCTGGTGCCAAGCTACTCCAACAGAAGAATCTCTGAGAGACAGTTAAAAACTAATGTGGTAAAACCGTCAGTTACCACTTGGGTTCTGATGAATGTAATACATCCTTTCTTCAGGAAACAGTGCATGTACACACAAAAGTGTGGATATAATTTCAGGTATCAACTTCGTGAAGCTCATCCGAAGACAATCATCTAAGGTTCACAATCCCCACTTTAATATATGCGCTGCCAAAATGAGCACCACAATCCCCACTTTAAGACACTCTGATAGATAGGGCATTTCACAAGAAACAACTCTGTCTGTTGCCAAACCCTGCCATATTCTAATTACACTTGAGTGATTATGTGATTGTAGAATGCTTACTGCCACTTCTTAAAATGCCCATTTAGAATTTAATTATTAACGAGGGAACAATTCTCAAAGCAGACATCTACATTCTCATGTTGGTTGAACACACACACACACACACACACACACACTTCTGCACATAAGCTGTTAATTCAGAAAGCATCTACTTTGCACAATCTAAAGGCAGTTGAAAAACTTAAGAAGTTTGAATTTCCCACAACTTCCTGATACACCATTGAAAAATTGTCCACTGTATTTTCTTCTACATTAAACGCCTGTCAGGGTATCTGTCATTTGTATCATTTATTAAGTGCCTATGGTATACCTATTGCATTTTACTCTGGAGGCTAGAAGAGTAGCTGTCCAGCAAGTATGGATCATCTGTTATATGTAAGATATTCAGAGAAACAATGGGCAGCAGATCCTAAGAAGACAGAGGCATGATGTTTTTCTTCTCAGGGAAGTTATGGTCCAATTTGGAGTATGTGGTAATGTTCAGTGTGCTAAAAGGTGGGCCTTTATGGAGTGCTAGTCAAGCTTCAGCGAGAGACAGAGGGAGCGCTTTCAGGGGAGCTTAACTTTGTTGAGGTGGTGAGATTGGCACTGGGCTTTGAAAGGTGGGTAGGGTTTGAGAAGGCTAAAATGTGAGCATTGTTGAGCTCTAGCGTAGCCGTCTGTTGCTGTATTACACACTATAGCATACGCAGTCGCCTGAAACAGCACTCTCTTATTTTGCTTATGAACCTAAAGTTTGAATAGGGTGGGGAGCGAGAGGGACGTGGTATGTCTCTCCTCCATTTGTCATCACCTGGGATAGCTCAGAGGAGGGTGGAACGGATGAAGGCTCACTGTGTCATGTCTGTCCTGGACAGTGACCGGCACCAGCTGGAGCTGGTGCCCAGAATATAGCACACAGTCTTCCCATGTGGCCCCTTGGCTTCCTCCCAGCACAGAGGCCAGGGAGCAAGAGCTAGTGCCCCAAGAGAGCTTGCCAGGTGCCCCTTCAGTTTTATGAAGGAAGGCTGGGAAGTCGTCCCTTGCTGCTATTGTCCTAGTCACTCATGCACCCAGGTCCAAGGGGGAGGGAACAGAAGTGACACACTCGGATGTGCATGTGGGATGGGGGACACTGTCGCCATTTTGTAGGAGGCAGCCTGCTCCCAAAGCCTGGAACGATAGTAGTGGATCTGCAGAGAAAAATAAAGCTCAAAGTGTTAGAGAAACAGTTTAGGGGAGCAGAGAGTTTGTAGAGAGGAGCCTGGAGAAGGGTAGACGTGTTGGCGAAGGAATCTGGACTCGGTCCTGCTGATCCTAAAGAGTCTTTAGCGTGTTTGACGCCCCCACCATGGTCAGTAACTAGAACGGTCAGGCCGTGGAGTGCAGGCTGGTTTGCAGGGGAAGTTGGAGGGGGTCTCATTAACTGGGAATTTATTGCAGTAGTCTGGATTTGCTGTGATCAGGCCTCACGTAGGGTGAAAACAGACAGGAAAAAAGTGACAGGAGTAAAACACTGCCAAGGAGGATATGCTGTTGAAAATAATTGGAGGAGAGGAAAAAGCATGAAAATGAGACATCAATAATATTGCTGTTCTGAACTAAGTAAAAATGTAGGCTCTATTCTTAAAGAGGTGGTGAAGTTTCCCACCAGAATCTGCCGGAGGAAGTCAGAGCATATACGCTTGGATAATTAGTGTTTCCTGAGCTCCCACAGTGAGTTCTGTGTACATTTAGGACATAAGTGAGTCAAGCACATTTCTAAAATTTAGATTTTTTTCTCAGTGTGATATGTTTGTTTCATTTTCTTTTGAGGGTATTCCATTTTATATTACTACAGAGTCATAATCCTTTATCCACAGTTGTGAAGCCCAGTTTTGAAAACCAAACATTTTTTTGTGAGCTCTTTTGTCAACAAAACCTAAAGGAAACTGAGTATACGCAAGGGTATTTATGGCCTCCATTTATTCTACTTAGTGTGAGTGTTCGTATATTTCATTGCAAAGATTTTACGTGTTCGATTCTGAGATGGATGAATCCTCATTTTATAGATGAAAATTCTGACACTCAGGAAATTAAATCCTTTACCAAGGCACCTCCACTGGGCTCTTCTATCTCTAAAGGCCTTCTCTGCAGGCACAATTTGATTGCAAACTGCGCACACAGAATATTTGCAGAAATGCATCTTTTTCTGACACCAGGATGTGGATGTTGGATGTCTTATCTCTGATAGGTGCTGGTATTTTTACCATTAAATTGTAAATCTTTGGAAGGCAGGGACAGTGCAGTGTTTGTTAGGTGTTTTACATGTACTTAATTTTTGTGGTTGGATGATGTTGAGGTATAGCTCATCCAGAGGAGGCTGTGAGCTCTGGGTGGGTCAGGTGTGCTCTAGCAGGGAAGCGTGTGCCCCTGCCAGGACAAGTCTCCCCAGGGGAGGATGGGCTCTCTCGTCTCAACTCTGTGGCCTAATCCAGACCTATGAGGCCTGGATGGAGGCAGAAGACAAAGTCAAGTCTCGTGTCTCAGATAGTTTTAGGCGCCGCCTGGGAGGACGGGCTGTGGCAAGCAAAGCACTCAGGAAATGCAGAAATGCTTTCTGCTGTGGACACGGGTGGGCCCTGCTTTTTCATGGAGAGAAAATGACTTCTGGATTTTTCGCCCGCTGTCCTTTGCCTTTTTCCTCTCGTACACCCTGTGGTGAATCAGCTGTATGCTCTCAAGCATGAGATTCAATTACTTTTATTGTTAGGCTTGGCTATGATTGTCTTTAATGCTCAGAAAATTATCTGGTATCTAAAAAAAACACACACGCAACAATTAAAAAATTCAGGCACAGTGTGACCCGGTGATTTTTGGCTGGCAGCAAGGAAGTATTGCCTCAGAGGAGTTCTTTCATTTAGGGTTGCTGTTTAGGGTTTGCTCTCTGCATTTTATTTCATAAATGGAAACCGGTGGGTTTTTGTGTTTTGTTTTAGTCTTTTCAATATCAGGCATAGCTTAAGCCATGTTTCTGTTTTTATAAATTACCCACTTACGTCTTTGTCCATTGCACTGTCATACATGTTTATTTGTCCAGCTCATTTTTGATTGTGAAATTTGTTTGTGATAGTTTTGACAGGCTAGAACTTTTGTGTAGTGAAAAAAAATCAAAGTATCAGGTGTCATCTCTGGGATAGAAAATACTTAATACTTGATAATCCTTACTTTGTATGTACAACAACAAGCAAATCTACGAATGTTGAGAGTGTTTGGACCCTGGTTCTAGCCTTAAATAAACTGATATCCTTGTGCAACCAACTTAATATCTCTGCAACTTGTATTATTATGAAGAGAGAAAGAAAACTGTAAGCAGCCTTACAGATTATCCCGTAGGAATATTAACCCCAGTGGTACTGGGAGAAAGACGTACTCCAGGAATCACAGTGGATGAGAGTGGCCTTGGGCATTTATAGTAAGAACTATGTGGCAGTGATCCAGGATAGGCCAAAACTGCTTTGGGTTTTATGGGAACAGGAAGTCTTGAGCTTTATGGACTTATAGTATTTCTGGCTGAGTAGCAAGTGTTTCACAGTAAGTTATAACTGAATGCTTTGCAGGAGAAGTCATCACCTCTTACACTTTCAAGGAGCCAGCAAGCCACATCGAACACTTATTGAGACTGCTGACAGTTGGGGAGTGTCCCTGCATGTACTGTTTTGGAAAATGCCAGCCAGCTTCAAGTGGGCAGGATTAAAATGCAAACCAGGCCCAGATGATTTTTTTAAATTTAATTGATGTCTGATATTTGCCAACCAGAGGGAAGGTGATAGAGTGCTGCAAACAAATTGCTTAGAGCTGTGCTGTCACTTGGACTAAGACATCCTGACATGATTTAGCTGGGACAGCAGCTGGCCCCTCAGCGGGGAATGGATTTGGCGGCTAGAAAGTAAGTGTGAAAGTATTCCTCAAACAGGGCCTGTTTACAAGTAGCCTTCGGACAGAAACTGTGATAGGGTGAACGGAACACATGCCATTTTAACTGTGAGGTGTGCAGTTCAGCGAAAGTGTATGCACAGTGTTCTACAGCCTTCACCACTATCTGGTTCCAGAACATTTTCATCAGCTGGGAGGGAAACCTCATACCTGTTCAGCACCCAGTGCCCAGTGCCCGCTTTCTGTAGCTCCTGCCACTGCTTGTTTGCTTTTTGTAGACTTCTTAGGATGGCCCAGTTGCTGGGGGTGGAAGACCTAAGGCCTGGGAATCAGGAAACGGGGAAGAGGTCTTTTCAAATCTGGGCTCCTGCTGGGGATATAGCTCAGTGGAATAAGCGCTTGCCTAGCAAGCGCAGGGTCCTGAGTTCGATCCCCAGTACCGCAAGAAAAAAAAAAAATAAAAGTTTAAACTACAATCAAATCTGGGCTCCTGTCTTTTTCAGCAACATACCCACCCAAGCATAGCACCACGAGGCCAAGCCTGTAAGAGCCCTTTGCAAACTTTTAAAAACAGCCTTATGGCACATTCTTAATATATCACAAAACTGAGTCAAGTGCAGTTCAGTGGTTTTTTAGTATCTTTGCTGAATGTTGCATCCCTCCTTGTAATAGAATAGTTCACGCTCCTGGTAAGATCCCACATGCTTATTTACAATTGATGCCATTCCATCTCTAGCCTCAAGCTACCATTGATGTCCTTTCTGTCTTTATAAATTTGTTTTCTCTGGACATTTTATGCAAATGGATTCATATAGTAAGTGGTCTCTGCATCTGAGTCCTTTCACTGAGTGTGTTTCTGAGACTCCTCCATGACTTGGCATAGGTCAACATTCCTTTTTATTGCTGAATAGTATTCCGGTAATTGAGTGTACCCTATTTCATCTCTTCGCCTACAAAGATGTTTATTGTCTATAAGTTCCAGAGGGCTAGAGAGTTAGATGACCTTTAAGATTCTCTCCCTCTGAAAAGAAAAGTGCCAGGGGGCAGATCCAAATTCTTGATTGTTCTTTTATTCACAAATATTTGTTGAGCCTTCATGATACATGCAGCTCTGGGCTAGGCCTGGGGGAGATGGTCCTTCACTCATGGAATTCCTGCTCTCATGGGAGAAGCCCTTTTTTAGCCCAAATAGCTCCTCTCCCAGTGGTCAAAAGAACAGACACATTCGAATGGGACTGATGTTTGGACAAAGGCAGTTTTTTGTGTTCCTTTCTCTTGCTAGGTCACCCTGGACGTCCTCTGTGCTCCTCCCAGCTGCTCCCACTCCATCCTGAGTCTCCAGCGCATTATTGGGAAATTGCTTGTTTGCACAACTCTTATCTCAGGCATATGACAATTTGGAGGGCAGAATGGCGTCTGTTTGCATGCTGGGCATAGTACAGTGCCTCGCACCTAGGCAGGGCCACTCATTTTGTGATGCATACATGGGTGAGTGAACCCCATACTGGCATCAGGAGCAACTAGAAGAATTGCATATGGATGTGCTGCCCTTTCTCTTGAGTTCTAGATATGTTCTTCTGGAACTGTCAGGTTATAGAGTTGGCAGTGCACGATGGCTCCTTCAGGGTGCAGACGCAAGTGCAGAAGAGACATGCAGAACCTTCAAGGAGTACAGGCTGGACACAGATTCCTCACTACTGCCATTAGCATCATAATAAAGTTCTTGGGTCACTCTGAGGGCAGACTGTTTAGGGAAACAATATGAAAACAGTCTTTACCTGGGTAGGGTGACTGGACCAGATGCCAGAGGTGGTGACCGGATGGCTTCTCCAGCCCAGGCTCCAGGCCCCTCCCTGTTAAGTCTGGCCACCACCCTGCCCCATGCCCGTCGGTACCCTGAGCTCTTCCTTGACTCGTGCCCTAGGCCTTCTTGCCTGACCAGAACACCAGGAGTGGAGGGACAGCGCACATCCTGTGTGTTCCCGCGGAACGCCAGCCTGAAGGCGGTGGAGGGCAGAACCAGGAGGAGGCCAAAGCCAGCGAGGTGCTTCATGTGGAGAAGGAAGCAGGTGGTTCTGTGAGGGATCTGTTGGTTGCCAGGGCTGGTGGCTGGGGTCTAATCAGAACTCTGTCAAATTACTGGCACAAAATACTGAAAATGGAAGAGATGTGGACGTATGTAGTCTCAGGGATTACGTGAGGCTTTGAAAATAGAAGACTATAATTATGTCTGAGATTATGTTATTCCATAGAACTAAATATACACTCACATGATTTCCTTTAGTAGGATCATGTGTCAGCCTTGTGCGTCTTGGGAGCTTTTTCTCTTTCCATGCTCATGTTTATTTTCTTCATTATTGATGGCTTATTGATGATGGGTGGTGGTTACTGTATTACTATGGAGGTCCCATGATAGGTCTCCATGACCCTGAGCAAAGGACTCCCTAGGGTGGGCTATAACTAGTTTTATTAATCTTACACAAAGATTAAAATATCAGTTAGAAAGAAATTCCACCTCAAGTTTAGGTTGACTCTGTGATTTATTAGCATCTTCGTCATTTAAAGTGAATTCGTGCTTGGGGCACCTCATGTACATGCTACTAATTCCAAAGTCATGGCTAGAGGGCTTCTCTCTGAGCCGATGTCCTCTGACAGGAATGCAGCTGAGACCTGGTCCTAATCTTGTGAATCAGAAGTCAGGATGTCCATTGTTTTCTTCTTTCTTGACACTGCCTTTTCATTCACACTGAGTCCCTTCTGTTGAGTTAGTTGCATTTTTAGTGTAGAAATCAAATTTAATTAAAACTTACTTGCCATTTAAAATGATAATTTGTTTGATTTAGCATTCTTAATTACCTTGAGTAAATTGCCTACTGAGGCTCCTGTAATTCGTTTGTTTGTTCAGAGTATTACTGTGTCATTTGCATATTTTGAGCGGCACCACTTTAATGAAACAGTGGGGTGGAGTCAGGGCAAACGCTAAGGGGATGGCCTTCCCACCCTGGTCTGTTTGTTCAGCTGTAAGGTTTTTATCATCCTTCTGAGTTTTCCAAAAAGATCAGGGTTTTAAAAAGCATTGGAAAATCATTAGCACGGAAGTGTCTGGAGAAGAGGTGGACATGTCGTAGTGTGAGCAGCATTGAGCCCAGGCAGGGCCTCCCCACATCCCTGGCACCCGCTGAGCTTTTTATAATGATGCACGGATGCCTCTCCTTCACCCCCAGACAGCTGCCTGCAAACTTGAGGGTGTGTGGAATGAATCATATTCGTAACATATTAAAGGAGCTTACAGTAATTAGTTGGAAAGCTTGTCTGAATTAGTGAAAAAATGTGATGTTGACAGAAGGTAACAATTTTATTATTCTGAGTGTACACCAGCCATTAATCAGTGTTAATAAATATCTATAGGAGAGGGCGGTAGATACCTTCATAGACAAATAGGTAAGGATAACTTACTTTCATATCAATCACTTTTGGTTTTATGTATGAGATTGAACTCATGAACTTCCGAAATGCTATTTTGACTGTTCTTTGGGAGCTTTTCTGTTGTTGGAAGGAAGGAGTGAAGGGCTTCTTTGTGGTTCTGGACAGGTGTTCACAAGAACATAATACAGTCCATCTCTAACTTACTGATTTTAAGGAATTCTCAAGTATAATCACTGGTTTATACCTCCTAAACTTTAGAAACTAATTTGTAGTTTCCCACAATGAAGAACGTAACAGGAAACATTACATTAGCTTAAACATCCCCAACTTTCCTATTGCCTATAACCCAAACCGTGAAAAACATTCTAAGAGCCCTTCATTACTGTGAGTTGTGTGCTAACAGCATCTCTGAACAAGGTGGCTGGAAGGCATTTCTCAAATGTGGAGCATCTTCTCTTATATGCTCAGGAATTATTTGACCGAGTATGTGTTTATCTTATGGAACACTAGTAATGAAGATAATGGAATACTCAAGTCAGTTCTGGTGTTTTTGCTACAGTTTGGGATCTGTGGCGAATTCACAACTGGTGGTCAAGTTGTGACACCCAGCTAAAGTGAATCAGCGTGGTGCTGGGTCTGGGGGCCCACCTGAGGATTGTTGCCAAGAAAATAAAAACTGGAGAAGAAGAAGAAGGCTGCTGTTCCGGAGCTGTTGCTTCTCCTGGGGTTGTTTCTCCTGGAGCTGTTGGTTCTCCTGGGGCGTTGGTTCTCTTGGAGGAGCTTGTCATGCTGGCTTTCCTGATAAGGATTTGGCTGTTCCTACTGTTGGAGGAGTTTGGGACCTTGTTGTCTCTGAGGATGGTTGTGGTACCTTTTGGGGAAGCTCTGGTCCTTAGTTTGAGTGTTGCTTCCTGGCTCCAGTGCAGATCCCTCAGCCTGCTGGTACAGATCCTTCATCCCACTGGCACAGACTTTCTAGCTTTCACCACTGGCCTTTGGGCCTTCCCAGTGCAGATTCATGAAACAGGCCTGCATGAGACATTGTCATGGATTCTAGGCCTCCAGGTGGACTACAGGAGGCATGGTTATGGGCCCCAGGTCTTCAGCTGGAGTCACGCAGGGCATTGCTGTGGGATCCAGGCCCTCAGCTGGACTCTTTGGGTCTTGGGTGTATAGACAGATTTCCTTCACTCCTTTATACTTGACTCTTTGGGTGAGTACTATAAAATAATCCTATAAATTATGTGTCCTGTATTAAATTGTTTCCCTTATAAACCCTGACTGCAGCAGGATCTGTGATAAAGTCAGGGAGATTGCTTACTTCAGTGTCTCGTTAACTCTACATCCTACACAGTCCCTGGCCCAGTAGCAGCAGGGCATAATCCCTTCTTGGTTCCCATGGAAAATGGCCTGTCCTGAGGCATGAAAGATCTGCTTTAATTACTTTTATAATTCTGTGACCTTGGGCAAGTTGCTTACCTTCTCTGGACACGAGGTTGTTTTTAGCCTGGAAAGTGGTTGTTGATGATTTAGATGTTATCTAATATTACTGTAACGAAAGTTCTGTGCTTATGTGGTAATGAGTTTTGTCTGATCCACATGGTTTTCTGGGGTCCCCAAGCACCCAAAAATGTAGTTAGGCAAACCAGTTCCTGGGGTCGTGGTGGTCAGAAGGCTTCAGATAAGGCTAAATAGATTAGTCTTTCTGGGAATCAAGTCCCGTGCCTGCTCAGTGCTTTCAGTTCTGATGAGCTTGTGAAACTGATGGTAGCATGAACCTTGGACTTGACCTCACCTGTATTTTTTTCCTCCCCATTTCTTGGGGTAGAGAGTGATTGTTATGGTTTATAACTAGATGCCCCATAAGAGCCTCATGTACCCATAGGTAGGGCTTTTGAAGGTGATTGGATTATAAGGGTTTATAGTTGATTTGCTGTTAGGAGGTTGGGTCTTGATTGGAAGAGCCAGGTCACTAGAGGCATTGCTTTGAAGGATTTATCTCCCTCCCCAGCTCATCTCTTGGCTCTCTGAACTTCCTGGATGCCATACCATGAGCGGTTATTTCTCTACCATGCCCCTGTGCTATGTTGTACTGCTTTACAGCCAGCCTTCTGTGGACTGAAACATGAACCCAAATAAATCTCTTCTTTAAATTGTGGGTGTTGGGTATTATGTTTCAGTGATGAGGAAAGTAACTAAACAGATTTTGGTTCCAAGGAGTGAGGTTGTTGCTGTGACTCCACCTGACCATGTGGTTTGGAATCCTTGGGAACTGGCATTCAAGAGGAGTTTGGAAAGGTTTGGAGGTACCCATTGGAGAAGCAGCCCTAGAATGCTATCATCTAAGCTTCATGGGAAATTCTGGTAGGAACTCAGAAGAACAGAATGCTGACAAGTGATCGATGCAGCCAGTGATGACCTGAGTCAGGAGGTTCTGATATAGGGGAAATGCTAGATGTCAGATATGCTGAATTTGTGTTCCCCAAATTTAAAGAATGTATTCTAAGGAACAGTGGAGATTAAGAGTAGGTAAATTTATTGCAGAAAAGGAATGGGGAATAGGAATAGCTCCCAAGAGACAGGAGGGGTCCTGAATGGCTTGCCAGTGAGCCCACCTCTCAAAGGAAGTTTTATAGAGCAAAATCATGAGGTGGGTACAACATGAGTCAAAATTATGATCAACATGGCTGAGGATATAGCTCAGTAGCATAAGTGCCTGCCTGGCAAGCACAAGGTCCTGAGTTCGATTCCCAGTATAAAAAAAATAGAAAATTATGATCAACTGATAAGATTGCAAGCATATAGCCACTTAGGTTATATTGACCCAATGGTAGCAAGGGCACATGGGTGACATCATTAACCTTGATTGATACTCTATAGTCTTAGGCTTGTTTTTAGTCTTAGTAGTCTTAGTTTTAGTACTCTTAGTCTTATTTGTCTGGTTTTATCTTAGTATTGGTGGGAGAGGATGACCCAACCCTAATGAGATCATGGGAAATCTCAAAAGGGTGATATCAATAATCTCAAGCTTCTGTTTATCCCTTAGGAAAGTATGTATTTGTAGTCACTGTGACTTCTTCAGATTGCCTCCAGCCACAGTTTTGATGTGTTTTCATCTTCTGCACTGACTCACTTGAGGGTCCAGCCCTCTCTAACTGCCTACTATATTTCTACCTAACTTAGCTGTCTATAATAGTTTCAGTTGGGAAAAAGGATTCCAGTAACAGCTGGACTCAAGACCATGTGTATGTTATGTTTTGGAAGAAAGTTTGTCTATTTTCTCATAGCCTGAGACTTTGCAGGAGACTGATTAAGGGCAGCAGACTAATTTATCCGGCAAAAGAAACTTCAGTGCAGCTTGATGTTGGAGACTGTGACATGGATACTGTAGGGGGCTTTTAGCCAGGTTCATACTGAAAATCAAGAGCAAATGACCCAGCTGAATGATATAAAAAGTTTAGAGTTTGGCTAGAAAGGACACTGCTAAGTTGGAGCTCGCAAAGTTGAAGCAGTAAAGAATCTGGTTGATGAAAAGATTCGTTCAAAAGAAGCCAAGCACTTGGAGACAATATAAAGGATGCCTTGAGGGAAAGGAAGGAATCTGAAAGACCCTACCCATTGCAGGTCAAGGTTGGAAAAGTGAAAGACTTTCCTTTGAGAAGAAAGTCCCATGCTACCTTGCTCAAGAAAGGCCACTTAGGAAACTTGCTTCCTGGGCTTCTTTTCACAGTGCTCAGTACTCTACACACTTAGAGGCCACTGCAGCCATCATGCAAAAGGGCTTGGCTATTGCACCAGCTGGCAGCAGACCTTGGTATCGTCCACATGATGTGGTTTTACAGGGATAAAGAATGCAAGTTTTGGGATCATGAGGCTTCCACTCAGAGTTTAGAAGGCTTGGGAGGCCAGGCAATTGCCTCTGAGAGGACAGTTCTTGAAGTTGTAAGAGTGAAGCCAAAAGTGGAGATCCCAAAAAGTTGGAGAAGCCAGGAATGTACAATGTCTGAGGAAAGCCGCAAGAAGTGAGCAATCTAGCCCAAGAAAGAAGCCATGGGGGCAACAATCACCTGCAGTACTGTAGGGCACAGAATTGTTCAAACCATTTGGAGTTCTCATCTTGCCACAACTTGCCCCAAGTGCTGGACACAGGCCTGCAAGATTTAATGTTTTCCCTGCAGAGTTTTGGTCTTGCTTTAGACCCATTCTTTCTTATCCCTCCGTTCCTCTCCTTTGGAATGGGAATGTTTATCTTGTGCCATTGTATGTCAGCAGTGTTTGAGTTCTTTTTGATATTTGCAGAGACTAACAGCTGAGAATTTGCCTTAAGTCTCAGAGGAAACTTTGGGCTTGGGCTTTTCAGCAATGCTGAAACCGTTCGGAGTTTGGTCAGTTATAGAGATGGACCAAATGCATTTTGCAAAAGGGGATGCCTATGGGTCTTTTGAGGGCCAGGGACAGAATGTTACTGTTTATATCTAGATGTCCCCCCAAAGCTTCATGAACTCATAGGCTGGGCTTTCAAAGGTGATTGGATTATGGAGGCTGTGGCTGACTTGCTTTTAGGAGGTGTGGTCTAGTTAGAAGAGGCGAATCACTGGGAGAGTAGCCTGGAAAGGTTTATCTTCCTCCCTACCTCCTTCTTTGACTTTATTTGCTTCCTGAATGCCATGCCATGGGAAGCTGTTTCTCTGCTACACCCCTTATGCTTTGCTGTCCTGCCATGGAGCCAGCTGACTAAGGAATGGAATGTGCACCAAAATAAACCTTGCCTCCCTTAAATTGTGGATATTCAGCATTATGTCTCAGCAGTAAGGAAAATGACAAGCCAGGGGTAGAGATGTTGAGAACAATCTTAAAGGTAAGACCGCCTGGAATATGATCTTGATGTCTAAAATAGAACTGTGTTTTTGTTTTAAGAGTCCAAAGACAGAACTCTATTAATCTTACATGACTCAGAAAAGATATTGTGACTATTAAATGTTGATAGTATTTTTGCATTTATAAGGAGTGTTTAATTACAAAGTAACAATATTAATAAATATTATTAAAATGTAAATAATATGCCAAAGATACAATGTAAAAAATTTTCTTCCTATCCCCAGCCAGTTATCCACCATTAACATTTTTATTTATATATTTGCAGACATTTTTATGCACATATCAATGTAACTATTATATATGCTTATCTCTCTGCCTTAACTTGACTTCTACTGTAAATATAATTATGCCAAATGCCTTTTTCAAACTTAAATATCTTTCATGGTATTCTGCCATGAGTATTTATAGATCACAGCAAGGTTTGTGTTCAAACAACATTTGGATTTGTTTATATAATTATATATTTGTTTATAAATTATATATTTATATATTAGGCATCCTTATATATTAGAAGGTATATAAAAACAGTAACTTTTAGACATTGTCACATTGTCACACACAGTCCTATTTTAGGAATCTCAGTGAGGACTAGTTGTTTTCTAGACTTCTCAGTGTTAGTTTCCTTGAGATATTTTCATAATGTGATGAAGATAACCTTGTTGTTTAAGGTGACTTCTATGATCTATTGTGATGAATAAATCTATACTCATTGTCAGTAAGCTCACATGTAACTCTTTTCAGATTGTATATTTAGATCCATTTTTAATTTAATGCTTATTAGTAATTAATGTGTCACAGGAATTTTTTAAAATGCATTTTAAATTAAACTCATTTGGTCTTTAAATACTGTATAAAGTAGGTGTTATTATTTAATTTGAGATACCTTTGACTTTTCTATATAACAATCCCATCATCATCAAATAATACGAGTCTTATTTTCTTTCTAATCTTTATGCCTTTGATTTATTTTTCCTGCATTATTACTCTTGCTAGCACATCTACCAAAAGGGTAAGTTGATGGAGGGAGTAGACATTCTTTCCTTGTCACTGATTTTAGGGGGGAGAAACATTCAATATTTCACCATTAGATATGATTTTAACTATAGATTAAGAAAATCTTCTATTGTTTATTTATTGAGAGGGTTTTTTCATTAAGTGGTATAGAATATTACAAAATGCTTTTTCTGAATGTATTGCTGAAATTCTGCATGTATGTTCTCTTTATTTTGGCAAAATGATGAATTACATTGATTGGTTTTTAAATGCTAAAATAGCATGCCACTCTTGAGATAAACTTGTCATGATACAAAAAGGATGATTGTCCTTTTTATAGTACTAGTTGCTGATAGGTATTTAATAAGGATGTTTGTTATATATTCATTGATATTGACCTGCAATTTTCTTATAGTATGTTTATCCAATTTTGGTATCAGACTTCTGGTTGTCTCAAAATCTGTTAGAGAATATCCCATCTTGTTCCATTTTCTGAAAAAATCACATAAGATTGGAATTTTTTCCTTAAATGTTTGATAGAATTCACTATGAAATCATTTTTACTAGACCTTTTTTTGTGGGAAGGATTTTGATAACATAGTCAACTCCTTTAATAGATACAGAGCTATTAAAATTTTCAGTTTTAATATGACATTGAATGCTGTCAACTAGTTGAGCTCCTTTCAGCTGACTGACCAATTTTTTGAACCATATTTTAGAAAGTTGGGGTTATTATTTCTTCAAAGTGTTTTCTGCCTATTTTCTCTGCTCTTCCTGGGATTCTAATTCAAATGTTACACTCTGTACTATGCAATTCACCAGACCTTAAGGCTCCATTAATTAAATATTTTTCCCTTTTCTTCAGGTCAGATACTGTTTTGTTCTATTCTAAAGTTCACTGACACTTATTATTATTTCTCCAATCTATTGTTAGGTCCAGCCAATGAATTTTTTCAAATATTGTAGTTTATAGTTCTAGAATTTCCATTTTTCTTTGTATACTTTCTACTTTGCTGCTGAGATTTCTTTTACCCCACTAAGCATGGTTATAACAGCTGCTTTACCTTCCTTGTTTGCTGGTATCTGCATTATCTCATATCTGTCAGTGGGTTGCTTTTTCTTTGGATGATGATTTTTCACTTTCTTGTTTCTCTGTGAATCTAGTAATTCTTGGACATTTATGAGTGATACATTATGGAGATTCTCAATTCCATCATATACCATTAGAGAATATTGATTTTCTGTTTTTGCTTGGGCAGAACTCAAATTTCACTTGTCTCTCCTATGACAGACAGAGGCAGAAATTGCTGTGCAGCCCCTGCTCCCTTAGTTGAGCTGCTTGGAGTCTGCTCCACATACACAGTATAATATTATTGGGATCGGTCAGAAATTTGATCAGATGTATGTACCGCATTCGGGGCTTTCTGTCCATGGCTGTCTTCTCCCTGGAATTTCCTCCCTCATTTTTCAGCTGCCGTCCTCTCCCTGAACTCTTTGACTCCTTAGTCAGTAAGAACACATGCTCTGACTGACCATAGTTCCCTCTGCAATTTGCTGGGACCTGCCCTTAGATGAAGAGCTGTAAAAACTAGGTAATTCACCCAAGAGTCATTCCTCCTTTAGCTTTCACCTGGTCTGGGTCACCGGAGAGATAGTTCCAGATAGCTTTGGTTCCGTTGTTGTCTTTTATGCAGATTTTATTACCTATGGGAGGGTTGGTCTGAGTTACTCTTAAGACCAGAATTAGAACTCTATCATTGCATAGTACTTAACACACACACTCTGCAGTGGGAGTTTAAGTACCTTACCCAACATCATACAATGGGTAAGGGGCAGAGCTGCTGTGAACATAGCATTTTGGTTCTCAAGTCTTAGGATTTCTTCTGTTGGAAGGCTTTCATAAATGCAGGTTTTCAGAACAATGGAAAGAAACATCAGAAGTAATTCTGGGATTTGTGGAGCCTTCTGGTAACAGCAGTTAAGCACTAGATTTATCCCAAAATTTCATTAGTCAGTGGATACTTCAGATGTCCTTAAGTGTTTACATTATTTAATATAGGTGTTTATATACAAGTTTTATTAAAGGATCACGCTGTCTTGGTTAAGTGGGAAGTAGGCCTTCAGTTTTGTAGAATTCCCTATTTTCTTGGACCTGTGTTGGTGGACTTCTTGGGTCATTTTACTTAGAAACTGGTGAAATTTATCATGGAGTTCATTTAATGATTCAAATAGAGATAACTTTCAGAGGAAAGTAATAACAAGAGTAATACAACCAATGGATGTGAGTTATTTATTGAAGAAATTCAAAATCACAGTTATTGCATAGTTGATTTTTGACTGATGTGAGCCATAGACCTTGAAAACACCGTATTAGGACCAGCTGAAGCAATCTTTGTTTTCATTTCTACTCCTTCTTGATAGTTTCCCATTTTCTCTTCTGACCTAAACAGTTTGAATTAATATTTATCAATTTTTATTCCTCTTCTCCCTTGATTTCATCTATATTTTGACTTTTCAGAGTCTGCCTTGCTAATATTGATTTTGCCATAAGCTGATTTGTAGAGTAGTGAAATCTTGTCCATGTATGTTACTTTCAAACTGAAGGAGAGGGTCTGCATATTTGCTTTTGGAATTCTCTGCATCCCAGATCAGGGCTAGGATACCACGCTCAAGGGATTGGTTGGTAAAGAGCAGGGACTCAATACCTGATTGATGGATGGTTCTGAATCCCAGCCAGACAGTTCTGGGAAGGTGGGCTTATCTTCCCAGTGAAATAAAACTGAGTCTCAAAGGCCATGATAAAGATTTTGGCTTTTATCCTGAGAGTAATGGGAAGCTGTATGGAGTTTTAAGCAGCCAAATGACAGGCCCAACCTTCAAATTTTTAAATGATTTTTTTGTTATTGTTTGTGAACAATTCAATAAAACCAAATTCTAGTCTAGAATATCTGAAGTATATATTTTTAAAGTATAATGCCAGAACATGATCTAAAAAGACTGATACCTGTAGTCTTCAAATAGCCCTCCCGAGTAATATTTCTTCTAACCGAAATTTTGAAAAAAGTTTGAGAAGTAGAAAGTTTGAGATTAACTCTGTGTGTGTGTGTGTGTGTGTGTGTGTGTGTGTGTGGTTTGAAATGCCTTATTTTTTGGAAATTTGAATATTTTGCATTGATGATAAGAGATATTTTATTTTTATAACAAAAAATTGCAACTGCAAATGTCGAGGATTAGGGAATTAAATATTCTACAACTATTAAAATGGCAAGGCTGCATGTTTATGCATGTAGGGAAATAAGTATGTTACAATTTATTAAAAAGCAAAATTAAAAATGCAATAAATGTGTTTAAAATTGAGAAAACAATCATGTTTTCTCTTCACCAAATAGAGGAAGTTTTTTACCTTATTAACTATCAAATTCTGTTCTCAAAATCAGAAGACAAGCCTAATATTGTTTCAGTAAGCATTGTGAATCTTTAAAAAGCATTGAGATGCTGCTAAGAAAGAAAAATGTTTAAGAGATGAGAAACTTCCCATATGAAAATATATTCTTATTATATTTGCTCTTCCCAAATATTTGTGAGAACCAAGAAAATTTTAAGTGTGTCTGAAAGAGAGGAATAGTTTACGAATTAAACACAGCCTTCACCTCCCAAGTCAGCTGCTGTTTGCTGATAGGAGGTTACAGCAAGGTTAATAATGATCTGTCTGATGGATTCCCTACATTTCAGGAGGGGCTTATGCTTCTTAGATGCAACTCAAATCATAACACTCAAATTCCTCATTAAAATAAACATTGAAGCATGTACCTATAAACCAAAGGTTGGTGGAAAAAGGAAGCGATTTCTGAAAAAAATAGGAAAAAATTTTTTCAAAAATCACTAAAGGTGAACTGCACCCAGGGCAGTGAGTGGGGTATCAAGTTGCTGTTTCTGTGACTCGTGTCAGTTCTGATTTCTGGGCTGAAACGCTGGTGGATGACAGCTCTCTCTAGTATTCCTGAGGCTATCTACTGTTTTAGAGCATAAATCGTAAATACACCTTTGAACTAAGACAGTCTCCCTGGACCTATTGCTTTGCCACTCTGACTTCCAGTCTCAAAGGGATATTGAAGGGGAGGCTCGGTAGGATAAACAGTGGAATCCTTGCCCGGGAATGACTGCCTGGCAATTGTTCCATGGAAAACAGGGAGGGGTGGGGGACAACAACCCTGCTCTGTTCACTGGCTCTTTAATTTAGATTACCAATGATAAAGCCGGGGCTACGGCTAAAGAAAGGTAGGATGCATACGCAGAAACATTAGTGCTAATATGCTGCAGAAGGACAAGATAAATCAGCCCAGCTCTCATACATCACTAAAGGAGAAGCTGATTGCAACTTGACCATGTGCCTGAGTAGTCCCATCAGTGAGAAGAGCAGAACATGGATTAAAAAAAACTAGACTGTACCCTTAGGGCTACTGCCGTGTTGGACCTGGGAGAAGTGTCTGGTGTAAGTTTCAGCTTGTTTTATCCATGTATTTACCCGTGTGTTCACATCCAGGGAGCTTGTTTCTCTTCTCTGTGTTTTCGTGGAAGCCTCAAGCATGTTTATTTACAGTCGTGGACTTCATTTTGTATAAATGTAATAGCAACCTAATAAAGTTCTGAAGAGAGGACAGTTTAGCCCAGTGTTTATCCAGGAGAGAAATGTAGAAGGGACGGTTGTCATTACTGTCTCTAGGAAGCCTGTGGGTGAGATTTGTTGTTTTGTTTTGTTAAACGGGGAAGTGGGAGTAAGAGGGAGTCAGTTTTAAATTAAAACTCAGTTATTTTGCTAGTCTTTAGAAAAATGTACTTGAAACTCAGTATTTCACTCCTCCTGTGGTCTTTTGTTTTGAAAACTGTGTTTGAATATTTAGCCAGACTGCTTGAAATGCATTATATTTTATGACTGGGATGTTTGTATTGTTTTTTGTATCCGTTATTAGACAAAATAATCTTAAAGGGTGTTTTCTATGGACCTTTTTATATTCTAAAATTAAGTACAGATGCTAATTTCCAGCAGTTTTAAAAATTTGTCAATTATTTAATTTAGCATCACTTAAGCATCTGCACAAGGAGAAAGCTGAGATGGTACAGAAACTGAATGAGCATTGATTGCTAGTCTGAATTGCATCTTTAAAGTTTTTGCCTCAAATCTCTGATTTCACAGTTTATTTTTACCAAATTAGATTATCATATTTCATAATCGAGACTATGAATGGGTGGAACACTTTCAAATATCCTACATTTCCCATTAGAACAGAGAGCTTAAAGCGCCTGCTGTTTGTTACTCAGAGGGAAATTCTCATGCCGGCTCACCAAGAAGATTGCTTAAATAATGCATGGACAGGAGTGAGGCAAGATGGAATTTATGGCCCAGACATTGAGATCAGGCTTTTGTTCCAAGGAGAAGCTATGTAAGTGTGGGCATATAACATACACTGAGGCTCCGGGGGATGGGTGTAACTGAATGAAATTAGTGGCCACATGATGCGGTCCACGTGTTATTTCAAAACAAGCCTTAAAACCCCCCAGTGAGCCTATCCTGTCCTTGGAGGGAAGAGAGAGGGGAAGCTGAAAGTGCCAGTTGGAAACAGAAGCCCCTGCCTGAGAATTCCATGGGACGGACAGAGAAGCACAGGTTGTACAGGGAAAGGGCGAATGTTAGGCAGAGAAATGAATGCCATCCTAGAGATCCCGATGTTTAACTGATGAGTGCTAGTGTGGCAGTCTCGTTAGGAAAGAATAAACCTTGACCAAACCGCAGCATCCTATACACCATGTCTTCCATCTTGTCCTAATTAGAGGAATATGTCTGCTGAATCCTAATCTCTTTAATTGTTGATAGAGCAGGCATATGATTTGCTATAAATACACATGAGCATTCATTTCTGAAATAATGGCTGTTGCCAAATATATTAGACCGACAGGAGTGCCGGACTAGGGAAGCTGTGCTGAATAGTTGAGTTTGGGAGGTAATGGACCAGTTGAGAATCATTGCACAGCTGGGCCAGCAGCTGCACCCAATGCTCTGTCAAGTTTGGCCTTTAATTTCCTTGAACTTGTCCTTGTTTGCCAAAATGATGAACGTAGCAAGAACTTACTTTAAATGAGCCCGCTGCAAGTGAGAAAGACCCCTTCCCAAGGAGTCGTTGTCCAAATGTGTAGTCAACAGCACCCACAGCCAAGTGAGGCATTGACGAGGCGGTGGAAAGTTTGAATAATCATAAGAATGAAAACCAAAGGCAGTGTTCCACACTGAGGTGAGCTGGCAGGAGATCAGGATGCACTAAGAGGCAGCATCGGGTCATCACTGTCCTAACTAAAGGACATATGGAAAAAGCCCACAATCATATCCAGCAATAATTGTCTTGTACTTGGGGTAAAAAATAATTCTGTGAGCTGGAAGGCAGCCCAGTTATATCCACACTTTTTTTTTTTTTTTTTTTGCTTAACTGTATTGTTCTGATATTCTTTGGGATTGGGTCAGAAGGAAGTGTTAGAGAGAATGTTTTATATTAAGAAAAAACAGTGACTAAACAGTGCCATTAGCAGCAGGCTGAGCGGAGGCAACACTAAGAATTCACCTTTCATTCCTGGTCCCAGTTTGAGCAAGGATATATTTAGCCCTTACTGTGTACCTAGCATGGTCTGCACATGTATGTATAATCAACTGGCTGAAAAATCTTTGAGAGCCAATACTTGGATTTATACTGCTTTCTTATAAATCCCAGCTCTTGAAAACCTTAGGCCTGGATATTGTTCCTTGACCCTAAAGAGATTCAACATCAAATCTGTGTTATGTGAATGCTTTGTTTTCCTGTTAATGCACAGACTACCTGCCCTCTCCAGATTTAAAGCCTAGGAACTGGAACACTTGCAAGTTAAGGGATTTGGTACAAAATACTTAACCTCCAGCAGAGCTGGTTTCCTCGTTTGTGAAATGAAGAAAGTAACACTCACCTTACAGGCTTGTAAGAGAGAAGAGATGAGGCTGGGTGCGTCTGGCCCCCAGGTGCGAGCCGCATAATTCCCCATATGGATAAAGCACACAGGGTTTCACAGGACGTGGAGGTGGGACAGGTATCAGTAGGAATGACAGGAAAGCTGGCCTGGAGAGTGCGGCGCTATCTTTGCTAAGAAAGTGACCTGAGATAGGACAGTGCGGGTGGGAATGAAGAGTGAAGGATGTATCTGAAATGTTTTCAAGGAGGAAGATCACAGAAGGTGGTCGCAAGTGAGTTAACATAGGGTGGAGAGGAAGGATTAGTATGAAGAAGAGTCATGATGTATAAGAAAAGATTATGGGTTTATGATAATGGTGATGTGCAATTTTATTTATGTGTGTGTGTGTGTGTTCTCAAAAAATCAAAAAGCAAAACTAATACAGTCTTTCAGGGACTTATAAACTAAGAAAACATAAGAAGAGAGAAGAAGAAATTGGAGTCCTGTAGTTAACATGTAAAGGGAAAGGGAGAAAAATCAATAATAAACCAATAATCTAGGACTGTTCCGACAATAGAGTGACAATTCAAAGGAATTGCTTAAAATGGCAAATTTAGGTTTGGAGTCTTTCCCAGACAAGACCTGCAATCATCGAATAATAAGGCTCTTTTGCAATCTTGGAACTTATTTAAGTTTTCCTGAGTTAAAAAATGCCATTGAAGGGATACAAATAGTGTCGGAGTTGGAAAGAAAAAGCACACGAGGAATGGAAATTCTCAGAATAGCTTCATTTTGAAGAGGAAGTGGGAGCCAAAAGATGTCTGGTTGACCCTTCCGAGCATTAACCGTTCATTAGGATTTGTCAGAAGATTTAGCAACTGTTATTCCCTAAATAGCTTATTGTGATTGTTTTAAGGAAATTCAAACAGGAATCAAAATTACACCAAACCCCCAAGTGTCAAAGAGGTTGCGGTCCAAAAGTCTATTTGTAAACCCTTCATAGGAAAAAAGTACTGTCAACATCCTTAGTCTACTTTTCAAAAGGCTACCCATGCCGTCCTACAGCAGAAAGTGTACAATAAAAAATTAATAGTAAAAATACTTTTAATGTTAATAATTAAAATGTAAATGATACCATCAGGATAAAAAAATATTTTGAATGCTAGAGGGTTGGGGAAGTAGAGGTTAATTACAAGATGATCTGGTCTGCATCAATTTTTAAAATTTGTACTGACCTTTTCTGATGTTAACAGGCCTTACTTTCCTTAATTTTGCAATGTAAGGATTTCTTTGTCTTTATTTGAGGTATGCCATAGATTCTACCTTTATCAAAATCTACCATGATTAGATTTTCACAAACTTAAGAAGGAAAGAGTGATGTTGAGAGAGAAGGGAGGGTAGATAGACAGGTACCTCAGATAGCTGGGGCAATACTTGAAAGAGAAAAGAGAAACATCAGGTTAAAAAAGTGAGTGGGGAAGAAATTACACAAAGGGAAATTAAAGGAGCCCTGAACATTGACAAGAAGAATCCACAAGCCATGTGGGCAGACTGTGGGGCCCGTTAGCTCCAGGATCAGCCACCAGGGGGTGCTTAGGACTCAAAGACGTTATTCCCTTGAGTCTGTGGTGCTACTTGTGTGACTATGTCTGAGGCATCTCCTAGGACCCTTGGTTCCCCGGCTTATGATTCCCCTGCTTACCGTTCCCTTGTCTTCCTTGACTGTCTAGTTTTGATACCATAGCCCATCGTTTCAAACCACCCTTCATTCGTTTGTTCATTCATTCATGTGTTCATTCATTCATTCATACATTCAATAAAGATTTATTGAGTGATTCCTACATTTTAAGCATGTGGTTCTGGACACTTACAAATGAACAAAATAGATTTGTTCCTGCCCTGGGCACTTACGAGCCCAGATACTAACCCTTAATCAATCCAGTTGTGTGCTTTCTCTTCTTCCAACCAGGCTGCTAAGCACCACTAGGGAAAATCACACCGCTGTCCAGATTCACGCTGTGGTACACTTATGGCCTCCAACCTCGGTAGATCCCTCCATATAACTTAGACATCTTTGCAGGTTTCCCTAGTAACCTCCCCCCATTCTCCCCAGCACTTATTTAAAGACTTTTGTACTTGCCTCAGATCCTTGACCAAACCACTTCTCCCCTCACTTCTTTTTTTTGAGACAGGGTCTCTCTATGCAGTTCAGGCTGGCCTTGAGCTCACTCTGTAGCCCAGGCTGGTCTTGAACTCACAGTGATCCTCCTGCCTCAGCCTCCTGAGTGCTGGGATTACAGGCGTGCACCACCACACCTGGCTTCCTCTTCTCACTTCTTACCATGCCAAGATGACAAGCCACAAAATCTGCAGGTAGCCACAATTATGCAGGTAGCCGCAAAATCTGCTACCTGCACAACTTGAATAAAACCAAATGCCTTGAGGACAGTTCAGCACAGACTCAGTGTAGACTCCAGGAAGCCTTGGAAGACAATGAAGGTCTTTCCTAAAGCTTCTTGAGGAGTCACCCAACACCAAGATTTCCACACATCATCTTTGTGCATCTTTCTTCCCCACGTCTAGTCCTTCTTGGCAGATTCATTGTATTCTTTCCCTCTGTTCACCTCCGCTGCTGCCCCATTCGGTACTCTCATCTTCTAACTCTCAGTGCCTTCTGGGTAGAACCAACCAGCCTGTCTTACTGTAAGTCAGCCATTTTTCCTTTACTCCTCACGTCCTTCTGAACAAACCAGAGAGGGCCGAGCAAGAGCAAGCAGATACTCCCCTTTCTGAGTGAAAGGAGGATGGCATTGTGAATATAGATGTTTATGTATGAAATAAAAACATAAAATGAGTTTATTTATACTCATTTTCCCCCTTGGATGCCTCCACCTGTATTTTGGCCCCATTCGCTCCCACGCTCTTCCAGTGTCTGCTTCAGGAGCAACTCCACTTCCCGTCACCCTCACTCCCTTTCATCGCTGGTGGACCGGTCTCGTCAGAGTGTCTGTGGGCACCGGCTGCTTCCATATTAACAGACCTCATCTTCCTCGCATGCCCTTTCTATCTTCTTCGTCTTCCTCATCCCCTTTGTAGTCAAACTTCTTGAAGGGCTCATCTGCATTTGCTGTGTCCATGTTGTCCCTTCTCAGAAGCTCTTCAGCTGGCCATGATTCCAATGCTACCCAGCCACTCCACGGACACCTACTCACTAGAGTTGTCCACCGCCTTCTTGTTCTGAATGTGAGAGAGACCTCTGTCCTTCATCGCTGTGGAACATTTGACATTTTGGATCATTTCCTCCTTGAAATACCATTTTCCCACAGCTTCGTGTGCTCTTATGTCTTGGTCTCCTTGGCTTTATCTTTCTGTATATGCTATTAAAATATCAATGCTATCAGAGGCACTCTGCTCGTCTGATTTGGGTTTCTTGTCCTTTCCTGGGGCTTCTGTTATATGTGCGCACTTTTGATTCCCATGCATTACTCCCGGCCTCGCTTTGGGAAGCCAGGTATAGATCTCTCCTGCTCTGAGATCCCCAGCGAGTCTTAACTCAGATTTTAACCTCAGAATGGCGCAGTCTGGGGGTGGCCTTCTTTCTCTATTTTTTTTTTCTCTCTTTTATTTTAGAGCATAAACTTTACAGAATTTGTTCCTCTTTTATTAAAATTAATTTTAATTCCATAGTTTAATTAAATTGAATTTCAAATTTTCTATCTCCAAATTGGTTATTAAAAATAGAAAGATGCTTGACTTTCTGTGCTTTGGATTTGTAAAAAATTCTATTTGGATACTTAATGTAAAAAAGCTAGCCTTAGTCCCCTTGTGGGTATCTTCCCCAAAGAATTAAAAACATACCACAGTGATATATATGCACCCATGTTTATAGCAGCACAATTTGTAATAGCTAAATCTTAGAAACAATAGATGCTCATCTGAGGAATGGATAAAAACAATATGGTCTTTTTATATAATGGAGTACTGCTCAGCCATCAAGAAGAATAAACTTGAGACTTTTTTAGGTAAATGGATAGAATTTGAGACCATACTCATAAGTGAAATAAATCATGTTAATTACTATGTGTAAACATCATATTGCCTTCCTGGTGTGAGAAACTGTACACCCAAAATGTACAATAGATATTGTGAAATGGGAAGAAATTGTTCAGAAGAAAAAAATGAACTTGGATGGGAGTAAGGGGAAAGGAAGGATGGGAAAAGGAAAAAAATATATAAAAATAGTTATAGTACTAGTTTTTCATAGTTCATTGAAAAGAAAGGTTTGTGCTAATCATTTGAAGAATTTTTTATGCCCATATCTTGTACTCTGAGTAACTACTTTAAAGGTAACAATACGCAATGTATTAACTATCGTTATTTTCCTATTATACTGTTACTGAGATTTTGTTTTACTTTTTTCCATTTAAAAAAAAACTAACTTTGTGTCTGTAGGTCTTTTTGATTGTTTGGGGGGTAACTGAGTGATCTCTCAGGGGGTAATGAGGCACAACCTTTTTTATTTAACCTCTAGTAGAACAGAAAGGGGAAATGAGTCAGTTTTACTTCTGGTTCAAGGACTCATCCAAGAGATTCTTGACCCTAAACATGAGGCTAAAGGAAATACCCTTTGCTTATCTCAACAGACCCCTTATCATTTGAAAATACCTCTGACACTTCAAAACAGGAAGTGACAGGAAGATTCTGGTTTTTTCAGAACTTGAGAGTAAAATCAATTGATGGCTGAGAGTTTGGCTATTTATTGGGTCTTTATGGTTAAACTGTGGTGAAAGAGACAGAGCCAAATCTACTGGCCTTGTTGGCTCCATTCTGATCAAACACACATGGACTCTTGTTCACCTGGGCCCATCTGTATGGGTACAAGGGATGATGTTTCAGAAACTGCTCTGGGCCTTTCGGGTCTAACTGCATTTTGGAAAGGTTTCATGTGAGATGGATGAAGTCTAATGATTTGAGTCAGAAAAAGTTTTACATTGCTCATTTGGTGTCTTTTAAAAACCATTTTTTCTTAAAGAATGTAGAATATATTTGAACTTTTAAGAGATAAAGAAAGAAGACCATATGTAATCAAATCAAATCATGTCATAGCAGAAGTAATCTGAGTTTTAACTGTTAATCAATGACAGGAAAGCGGGAGAATGTGTGACATGCTTCAGTTGTTGGGCTCTTACCATCCAGGCATGGAATTGCATTTTGAACAGGTTGGAATCACACAAACAGATTATTGGACCACCTAACAAAACAGGCATCTCAGTACTCAATCTCTGAAATAATAAAAGCATGAATTAAATGGTTTTTGATCAATATTACTCACACAGCTCATATCCTTAATGATGATGCTTAACTGAAAGAAAAGACCTTTGCCTCAGGGTTCATTTGCAATCCAGAGAAAGCTCTAAATTTGTTTTGACATTCCAATGCTTCGGGAAGATACAAGTCCTGTATTTCATTTTGTAGAAGTAAAGTGGACTGCAGAATAAATAACATGGTCTTATGTAGCACAGACCATCTCTGTTTCTCTTTCCTTCCTTCCTGCCTTCCTTCCTTCCTTTCCTTTCTTTCTTCCTTTTTTCCTTCTTTCCTTCCTTCCTCCCTTCCTTCCTTCCGTCCTTCCCTTTCCCTCTCTTTTTCTTGCTTCAGTTTTTTGATGCTGGGTATGGAACCTGGGGTCTCATGCATGCTAAATGCACACTGTACCACTGGGCCACACCTCCAGGCCATTGCTAAGTTTTAATAAGAGAAAGCACAATTGGGGAAAGGACTTCTGATGTGAAGCACAGGAAAGAGTCATGTGGGTTCTCTTCTGTTACTTGTGTCTCTGGCCTCTTTAAAGCTGTACCTCTTGCAGAGCACTCTGAACAATGGAGCCAGCTATCTGTCTGCTCTATACCTTGAAACTGACTTAATGCAGAGGACAGCATTACAATTCTAGCTTCACCTTCATTGAGTGAGTTTTTACACTTCTAAGAGGAAAATGTAGGGAACTTTTCAAAATTAAATTCTAATCTACAGTGGTGGAATAAATGCAAGTTTCTGTGAAGTCACGTCTGGGGCACTGCAGAAGGTGAGGCCTTTCCAGAGTGCAAGTGTCAAGGCCAATCTGTCAGTAGCCTTGACCCTCTGCAGTGGATTGACATGTGGAGTTACAAAGAGAGACACCTTATCTCCACGAGCGACTGTTGCACACAAAATTTAGCTAAATTGCAAAATAAGTCCTGTGGTAGTCAGCTCTTTCTAGGGCTTCTAGTAAGGATGGCAATTCTTCTAGAGACCTGAAAAGTGACATGATCATCCCCTTCTGTCATTTTGCCTTTAGAACTAACTGTGATCCTCCATACTGATTTCTGATGTTCAGAACTTGGTGGTAGATGGTTGGATAACCATTTTTCCAAATCTGTACGATAGTTGAGAGCTTGTAGTACATTTTAATAACAGGCTAGATTATCTTACCCCAATCAATCATAGTTTTAATTTTATCTTGCCTTTTGTGAGGCATAAGAAACACATACAACATGCCCAGTTCAGAGCATTAGCCAACTCATTTCTTCTTTTAAAAGGCGAAAGATTTATATGATCTGAAGAGCAAACTGGAGTATGATTTCTTCCTTCAAATGTGAGGTAGGGTTCAGAATCTTTGTCCCTAGAGATTCTCCCCAGACTTAGAGGGCCTGGCTTCAGTTTCCCTGTGTTTAAGTTTTCCATGTACTTCTTTCCATTCACTCATTGGCTCCAGCCGTGTGCCAGGTGTTAATCTAGGCACAAACAACGGGACAGTGAGTGACACAACCTTGTCAGGATGGTAAAAATGTAGGCCCAGTGAGGCCAAAAGACACTTTACTTAACCCAGGAGCTTGACATCATCACTTTATGTTGCCATAGCTTTTGTGGAAAAGGAAATGTTTCCTTGTCTGAGTCATGTACTGTAGAGGCAATGGGGGGAGGTGGTTTAGCTCTTCTGTTTATAAAATTTCAAAAATGCTTTCTCAACCTGAGGTTACACGGAGACATTTCAATGATGCACTTGGAGTCAGCTTTGTTACTCCTTGCTTAGCAGGCGATGATTCTAGAAAGAGCTTAACATGGACTAGTCTGTGTGAAGAGGAGCAGCTAAACAGACAATTTTTATGAAAAGCAGAAGTGCCCTTTTCTGACCCAACTAATGTCTTGACTTTGTTTCTGCAGATGATAGAAAGGCTTGACTTCCTGCTGAAGATTTGCCAACAGACAGAAAGGAACATAGGGAATAACACCCCAGTTAAGGGACTGGCTTCTCATAAATGCTTAGTGTTTGTAGTTTCAGAATCTGGAACCAATCAGTATCTTAATCAGAAGCCAAAGATTACACTATAGAACAAAATCAAATTTCTCCCCACTGTAATTGAACCCCTAGAATGACTCCATTTCCTTATCTATAAAATGTGAATGCTAATCCTTACCTCATAAAGTGGGTACGGGGCCTTAGTGAAATAAGACAGAAAGTTCTTCATAAACAACCAATTTTTATTAAAATACTTTATCATTAAAACCCCCATGCACTCTCAAGCCTCAAACCTCCATAAATTCTTGCTTTGTATTCTTTTTGAATAGCAGTTTATAAAAACAAGCTAACTCTACGTTTTAAACACTAATTTTCAACATATCAAAATATTAAAGTTCTTTTGGTTAAAAGTTCTTTTCCTATGGGTAATTTTATACCTGTATATCTTGAGCAAAAGTGTAGAAAGCACAGGAAGTGCAATCTCTTGAACGGAGTTAAAATGCTAAGTTTTTGGCATTGAAAAATCTCAGAAAATTGGTTTCTGATATGTAGATATCTTCATCCATGCTGCTCAGTGTGGCGGTGGGACTGAAGAGTGTTAGCTCAAGCTCTAAGTCATGAGGCCCTCGCTGAATTTTGATGATACTTGTTATGCTGAACCTGATAGATATGGGGAACCCGATGATACGAATTTTTGTTTATCTGCTCTGTCTGATACAGGCATCTGCAGGGCTGGGATTGTGTCTGATATAAAAAATGACGTCCAGAATCCTAAGCTTGGACAGTGGAAAATATAAAATGTACAGTAAACAGAAAATGTCTTTTCATGGAGGTGCAGTTATTATTTCTGACATCTTCATGGAGAAGATGTACATTGGAAATTATAGGTGCTTGATGTTTGGTAAGCCCTAAGGGTGAGCATCTCACTGTCTGGTGGTGTTCAGCTCAAAAGAGGGACCATCAGGGCCCAAGGGTGCCCTGATATGCCGCATCCTGGTGAGTCACCTCCTCTTGCTGGGTTCTCCTGCTTTCCTTTATCTCCTTTCTTCTGCTGTTGTTACCACTGTGTGGCTACTGCTACTTTTGCTTACAGCTTACTCAGTCCAAGGGATTGGTGCACTGCCTTCTCTACCTTTCTAGAAGTGTAGTCCATAATAGGAATACATTTTACGTAACTCACTATGTGACACTGTATTGCGCACACAAGGCATGACCAAACATTCAGTAGTGAATATTTAATTTTAAATACTGTTACAGTAAAATACATGTTGGCATTAATCTCCCTCAGAACACTCCCCCTCGCTTTGAGCACACTCACCATCATTCCTGCCACCTTCTTAAGTCCTCGTGAGCACTTTGTTCACACTGTCATGGTTGCTTCAATGGCCTGAATCCATTCAAAACATGTACCTTTTGGGGTCATGTTGACTGTGAGAGTCAGAAGTCACATGGTCCCAGATCTAGTCAATAAGACGGATGAGGGCACCCCATAATATTTTTATGAGCCTGTCTTTCCAGTGGATGCCATTTGGCAGCAGCATTTCCCAGATTTTTGATCACATACCATAAAGACCCCTGTCTTGGTTACTTTTTTCTCATTGCTGAGACAAAATACCCAACACCCAAAATGAAGGGAGGAAAGGTTTATTTAGCTTACAGTTTGTGGAGGTTTCAGTCCATACTTGGCTGGTTCTGAGGCAGAGTGGCGCATGGCAGAGGGCAAACTGTTCATGGCAGCAAACAACCAGTAAATGTGTGGAATTGCAGGCAAGCAGCCTCTTTCTCTCCTTTACCTTGTAAACAGCCTGCCCCCACGCAGGGGGCATGTAGCTCTCACACAGTCTCCATGCCCTCCTCTTCCACAGGCTCAGGATGTGTACAAAGTAAGCACCCTGGCTTCCTGCTGAATCACTCAGTTAAACCTCCAGACTCCCCAAGTTGACACAATGTATCAACCATAACAACCCCCATGAGAGAGGACTTTCAGAACTGCTTCAGAAAGTTGCAAGAACAATGGGATGAGTGTGTTTGAAGTGAGGTGGAATGTTTTCAGGAGGATTAATGGCAATGTGCCTTTTACAGTAATAATTTTTAATTAAACACACCATATTTATTGATCAGCCTTGTATGTACATACAAGAATCTTATCTGTCTGTCTCTCTGTGTGTCTATGTATCCCAGGTTATTTGCCAGTTTTGAAAAGCTGTCCATGGTTGTGGAATAAGCACCCAATTAAAGCTGTGGGGACTTCTGCACTTCATGAGAGAAGGAAAAACATGCCAGCTCAATCTTTAAGCTTTTTATCCCTCTTAAGCAGCTGTGGCTTGTGTGGATTTATATCAGGATTTGTTTTCCTGTGCCTGGTTTTGAGAAGCTACAACCTTGCAGATGAGCCCCAGGATGGGGGCTATGGCTTCAGTAACAAACTTCTAAAGTCCATGTAATTAATTATAGGTGGTCATGGCTTCCTTCAGTTGCTGCAGAATGTTTTAGTTTGACCATGAATATGACCAGCAGTCTGCCACCATGCACATGGGTGTAGCCGGTGAGATTATTTATGCCTGTTTTCTATTCCTAAAATGACTTTTATAGCTGTATTTTGTCTATAGGTTGAGATTTAAATTTGTCAGAAATCCTTTGTAGAGCCGTCTGGCTGAATGTAGGCTACTGTTTATGCTATTAGAATCGGCACCTTGAGAATATTATGGTTTTGAGCAAAACACTTGAAATGTGTTGGAATGATGGTGTCTTTAACTCAGTTTTAATAAAATATCTTGTAAAGTTTGTATATTTATTTCTATTAGAATTAAGAAAAATAAACATGAGGTTGTTCAGATTACCTTCTTTAATGTGGCTTTTCCAGTGATCTGATATTAATTCAGAGACTTGTATTTTCTAGGGACTAAAAGGAAAGGTTATTTCTTAGATGACTCCATCATTATCAGAGTAGACTCTCCCATCTGAAACCCTCCTAATCAGGCAGGAACTAGAAGCACGAAGCTTTCTTGTTTGGGTGAATTCAGAGTGTTGCTCGAAAGGAAGACTTGTGAAGTAGCTTGCCTTGTACTTGCACTGATTTTTGAGGTGTAGAGACTCATGGCAGAGGATTTTGATTGGTATTGGCAGGCTGTCTCCAGGTAAGAGAGCTGGCTTAAGTGAAACGTGGCAATCTTAGGAAATTTCCTTTCAAGAACTCAAAAAGTGCTTCACCAAGTCCAGGGTTAGGTGGAGTGGAGTAGAGGGCAAAGCACAAAATCTGGGTGATTTATCTTGGCCTCTGACCCATTTTATATCCTTGAGTAAATCGCTTAACCCCTTTGTGCAGAGGGTTTCAGTTGTAAAATGGAAATAAAGCTTTCATTTCCTAGACCCCACTATACATTTTGACGAAAGGAGACTAATTTGTTTTGTGCTGAAGCCCATTCTAAAGGGGAGTTACACCAATATTTTGAGATGACAGCATTGTTGATATAAGCAAATGACCATCTAAGGTAAATGCGTATTAAAACCAGAGAAGGGGCTAGGAGTGTATTTCAGTGGCCCAGCAAGAAATTAGCGTGTGTATGACCCTGGGTTCACCCTCCAGTACCAAACAAACAAAAGAACCAAAAAGCTAGCTAAATTCTTCAGCTCCACAAGGCAGCCACAGAAAAAGTTCTATATTCTAGACACTTGCTTATTTAGTCTTACATGATTATGTAATCCTCCCAGTAGTTCCAGGCAGCCATTGGCTGTGGTCATGTTTATATAATTTTATGGATAATGAAACTGCGGCTCAGAGAAATCAGCAACTTGTCATGATGCTGGTGTCTTTTTGAAGTCGTGAGAGGGGCAGTTGCTGAGCAGACAGACCTGCTTGCCCTTCTGGCTTTATAAGAAGCGGTGGTGTTACCAACCCTCTCTTGCCTCAGGCTCTGTATGTCCATAAATGTCCAGCCTGCCTGGAACTATTTATCCAATGACTGTTACTTGGGCACATTAGTCAAATAAAATTGATTGTTATACCAGCAGCTTAGCGAGGTAATCAGGCTCCTTAATTGAAGATGCTACTTTAGAGGACCGAGTGTAAATCATTGAATACAAAGTCCAATATATTTTTCATGAAGAATACAGTGCAATCATACCTTCAACATAGCCAGACAAAAGAGAAATGGGTGATATTCAAGACTGGGCATTGGAGAATTCCTAAGAACCTTCCTCAAGTTTTATCTTGTTTCTGACTTGTCTGGAATTTTGTCATGTTTCCTGCCAAAAATCCAGTTGAGAGGGTTACTGCAACTATGTATGTGCATACGGTGTATTTAAGATTACAGTTAAAATACAAGGCATTTTGTTAGAGAATGCTGTGAGAGCCAGTGTCTCAGCTGTCCTCCATCATCACAGCCTTGGTTGCATTAGCCTTAAAACTATGTATGTATTTTGTAGCTAATACAATACCACCTCCAAGTCTTCTTTCCTTGACCCTTCAGCTATGCCCTCTTTTTCCTAATTCAACAACACACAATCACTGAGCACCATCTAAAGAAGTGTACAGATGCAGTAGGTCACATACAGCTCTCCTTGTCGTTGGCCCTGCATTTAAAGAAATGAGTTCGGAGTCCAGTCCAAGATATTGGGGACGGGCTGCTCCTACTGGAGCCAAGCCTTGCTCCTGTTACCTCACTGGACTACGACTCCAGCCAGCACCTAACCCCTCACACACCGGGGCTGAACTTTCAGAACGACCCACTGCCTTTTGCCTTTGTTGCCTGCACCCTGGGAAATATCCAGCCAAGTGCTGTCTTGAAGCTCTTGCTTCATTACTGCTTCTAAGCCCCTGGGGAGCATTCAGTATGGGGGACCTTCTTCTCTGTGCCTTGGGAGAGCCATGAATCTCCTAACTATGAGAAAGATGATGCTGTGTAATTCCAAACTTATGAAGAGTCTGCTGTAGAAATAGATCCTCATTATTTTTTGTTCTCACTCTGAGATGATTGCTAAGAATAGAGGCAGAGAGATTCTAAGAAACTTTGTGACCCCTCCGTGACTCAGCCTGCATTACTAATTTGTTGTGGGAGTCGGGCTTTGAATCTGTTAGAACAAGTTACTGAAGTTAGTGTTCTTTGCATTAGAATCTGCACTTCAGATAAATTAATTCGGCATCCACCTGGTGTGAAAAACAAAGTGCAAGGTTAGAGGCAGGTAAGGAAGAACTGATGGCTGCAGAGGTGATGTGGTTATTATTGTCTAGTTCTCCCTGGCCTCCTTTTCTATCCAGGCTTCCTGTCCTAGTCATTCTCTTCTCTTTTTTTCCTCACTCACCTGCAAAGGGATGGTAAGTGACAGCTGATGGACCTACTAACGCTTTCACCTTCTACCTCATCTTTGATAGTCTTATGTCCACATGAATTTGTATTGAGACAGATACCATGCATGTCACTGTAAGAGACCTATTTCCAGCCTGTTTATGTCGAGAAAGAATTTCTAGCCTGTTTATTTCTAAGAAGTGCTACAGCTAGGACTCATGGTGAATCTCTAGCTTTCAGTGTGGTTACCCCTGTGGTTGGCGTCAGAGGTGGGCAGCAGTTGTGGAGAAGAAAGCTGAGGCAGGAGTAGATCTCAGAGTCGTCAGAGAATTATTCTTCAGAAGAATGATGACAGGTAGGCAGAGCAGTTAGGCTGACTTAGAGGTGTTACCTGACGAGAAGTCCAAATGCTTTATCACTCAACCAGGAAAGGCCAGCGCCTAGGAAAATGGGCAACCACTAAGTACGGGTGGTTCACAAAGGAAGAAATAGAAATGGCTTCGTATCACCAGTTGTCATAAAAATGTACACAAATTTGGTAGTAATGAAAGTAGCTGATAAATATGCAGTGTTGGGGAGCTGTAGAAAGCACATGCTATTAAACACTATCTTAGGGATACACATATTTATGACACTTTGCAGCTGACTTGACAGTATTTATCAATTTAAAACACATACACTATTTAGCCAAATGCTGCTAAATCTGGATATATATGCTTGCATATGTTCAAATGCTTGCCCATGGTCAAAAAGATTTGTTTAATGACCAAATTCCATTCCCATGACTAGGTCGTTAGTTGAATTGGTTGCTTAATGAGGAATTGTATACTGTATGTGCATTACAATATTCAGAGCAAAGAAACGGCCAAGGGAAACTCAAACTTCATGACTTTGCTTTTATTTGCATAACTCTTACATGCAGTGCTGTACTATATGGTACAATTAACAAAAATCACAGCACTGTGTAAATAAGGTGCGATGTACCAAAAAAAAAGACATTGAGATTCTATACACAAGATCTACAGAACTGTACAAAAAAAAAGATAGGTCATAAGCCTGAACAGTCATTAAATAGGGAGGATGGTAAGCGAGGAATGTCTATATATATGAAGTGAATGTTCTTTACAGCATTGCTTGTCATAATAAACTTTCAGGAAAACCCTAAATGTCCACCAGTGACAGACAGGTTAAATACATCAGAATTTCCAATCTGAAATACCATACAGATGCTTTAAAAAGCTGAGAGATTTGTATATATGGACATGGAAAGATCTCCAGAGCATATTTAAAAATAAGAAGCTATTGAACACGTATTGATATAATTCCATTTATTTTAAAATAAACCTAAAGCCATAGATCTGTAAATATGCAGTCCTTAGATGTGTAGGAAAATACACAGACTGGAGTTAGGAAACTCTGTAACCTGTTAATCATGGGGCGGGAGAGCACGGGGGTGGGGTAAAGTGGAACTTTAAATTCTTTCATGCTTGTGACTTTTGACTTTTTAAATAAAGTGAGTTTGCTGGATTATTTGTGTAATTCATTAAGCATTATAACGTAAAAATAGGAAAGCTGTAGCTTAGTTTTCTGGGAAAAGCACCCCGGTTGCTTTCCAAAAAGACTGTTCAGGAAACCAAAGGTGGGCGTAATGGAAGTTTTTCCTCTTCTATTTTGGTAGTGGTCGGTCTATTTATATAATGGAGCATGAGACAGTTTTTCCCCACGTACTTTTCGGGAAACATCCCTGCAGTGCTGGCAGGAGAGGTGGACGGTGTACCCAGCCGGCTGCAGGATGGTGACTCTCGTGGCCACTTGCTGATTAGAACCACGGCGAGCCCATCATTAAAGCTGATTGAGCATAAAATGTTGCTTAGGTCCCACTCTCCACACTTCTTTCCTGCTTTCCCCAGAGCTTTGGTGGCTTTAGGGCTCAGCGCTCGGGGAAGCTTAGGGAGGGCTCGTTTTGGGGCCATGACTAGTTTCAGAAGAGTTCACTCTCCATAAAAAGTGTTTCTCTGGGCTGCTAACCACCAGGCATGACAGTGTGTCTCATCTGACACCAGAGTCACCTTCTAGGCACACATGCTGCACAGTAATGAGTTACCTTTGTGGCAGTCTCTCTCTACCCTACTTCTTTCTTCTGGGCGGGAGTTGCATTTTGTTCGTCTCTGCGTGCCTAATAGCCAGTATGGGGTCCGACACACAGCTGATGCTCAGTACTTAGTCTTCAGTGAATTGATAAAAAGCCTGCATTTAAACAATTGATTTCTAAATGGACTTGAAAACTGGGGTTTTCCTGTGGTTGCATGCAAGGAAAAGGGCCAGGTGCAGAGTAGCTCAAAATGGGGACAATTAAAATTTAGCTGTTTGACCTGTGTGATTCAGTGTATAGGCTTTGGAGTTAACAGCTGGTGACTTGCCAAGGTCCTGAACCTCCACGTGCCTCAGTTTCTCCTTCCGTAAAATGGTGATACCGTGGTTAATCTACTTCCTGGGCTGGCCACTGGGATTTGGTGAGCTGAGGAATGCAGGGTTTTCACGGCAGGGCATGGCATATAGAAACCATTCACTGCTCTTGTTAACAGCTGTCCTGAACCTTTAGGATCTGAGTGCTTTTAGTTGGCCAAGTTTTCTGAACACCCCTTTAAACATCAAGTACTTTTTATTTAACTAAATTTGAGATACTGCTTTTAAAAGTGGATTCTACTTCCTGAAATGATATAATGAGTGTCTTAATTTTTAGTTTAGGAACATTATCATAAGCAGCAATTATTGTCTTGTACTTGACACAAAAATACTGCTGGGGCTGATGGGGCTGTGGGCCGTCATCATGCTTCGTAGCTACTCTGATATCTGAGTTCTTCCATCTCCTCTCATCTTCCTTAATGTTCAACTGTCAGTTTTACTACTCTTAATAGCCCACACTTAATACATTCTTTCATATAATTTTCTTTTCTAATATTCTGTGGTCTGGGAAGACAGATAACAAAATACGTTATAATTTCATATAAGTAACTGTGACTTAATGAGGGTCTTTATGAGCTCTCCAATGAATAAGGTGAAGGAGTTTTGTAATGTTTGTGTTGGTTGAGTTCTCCTCTGGTTGAGATTAGTGTTCCATATATGTAAGACAGAGAAAGACCTAGTGTGCACAAAGAGTTTTATTTTGTTTTTCATTTTGTAGTTTTAACTTGAATTCAATGTAATGCCCTGGACTGGGCTAGCCCTTGTTAACACTTCCTTTAACTAGAAAGGAGAAACCTGTGCTACTGGGAATGATACTGGGTTTAAGGCCTGAATCTGTAAGTTAGTTGTTACGTGAGTTTAGTTTCTTCTTTTTCAACAAGGAAAATAGGACTATTGGCTCTTTGTTTCCATTGGGCTTATAGAGATAGTCTATGTCAATATAAATGAAAGTGCTTTGTTAATTATAAAGCACTAAAATTATATTATTGACATTATGTTACTCCAACACATGTTTTTAGTTTTATTTTTATGTATGTCTGAGAATCTCAATTGAGAGAGAATTCTATGCATGCCTTATCTGAGAAATTCATCAATGGCCTTTAAATGAAATGCTTTCATTTAAAACATTATATAAGACCATTAGGAAGCTGTTGTCAGATAATCAACAAGTAAAGTGGGGGACTGGGTAACAAAAAAAAAAAATGCCACCCTGTGGGGTTCAACAAGCTGAGAAGAGGGAGAGAAAATTCCTTTTTTTTCCCCCCTACTAGATTTTAGAAATAAGCTCTTTCATACATACAGATGGGAAAGCGTTAAGGTGCATATGTAGTATGTTCTTGGGAATTAATAGGAGATTGTTGATAAATAAGATCCAGTGTTTTCCTTCTAATGTATATGAAATTTCGCCGATTAGTTGATGTGTTCCGGTATTCCCTGTCAGTCTTGGTATGCACAGTATGCGATGTCCTGTGATTAGTAGTAATGTGCTTTTCTCAGTTTGGATCTTGTTTTTGCAGACCCCTGGCCATCTTCACTTTCGGATGACCTCTGTGGGTGTCCATCTCACATGAGCTCCTCTCAGGGCCTGTTTCACGGAGGGCAAGAACTACAGAGACTTCTAGGACTAAAATTAATGTAGTATCTGAAGGACAGAGCAGCTGAATTTCAACCACGAAGTTCAAAATGCAGTATGAGAGGCCAGGGAATAGGGGAGAAGAAGTAGAGAGGAGGAAGAGGAAGAGGAGGGTTATGAAGCAAGCGTGTAGAATATAGAATCTCACAGTTTATATCTTGGCTAATTCTAACCCAGCCACTTAACCCTGTGAATCAGCAGTGGGCGGTCAGCATTGGAAGATTGCTGAGACTCAGCTGTTCTTAGGTGAATATGCAGAGCATATCTGTCTATCCGTTTGTAAAGTTGAATAAAAACCTAATGGGACACCTGTGGGAGGGCTTTACAGATTGTAAGGTGCCAGGGCCACCACTGTCACTGTCACTGCCAGCCTAACCACTGTTAGCCAGCTATACAAGGATGCTAGATTCAAGAATTCTGACAATTCATTGATCAAACATATAATAGAAGGAAAATAGGGACTGATGGACCGTCAGAAAAATTCGACTGAGTTAAACACCTGGTGCAATTTTACGCAAATATTTTACTCTTCCAGAGAAGTTTTTTCTTTTTATTTCAAAAAAAAGTCAGCAGTGTTTGAAAGTAAGCTTCAGCCATATGGCCCATGCCAGCGTGGTCCTCAGCACCACAGAAAGATCAAGCCAAACCTAACTTCATGCAGTGTGAAAATGAAATGCAAAATATGGTTTGGGAGAAGGTAAGAGTTACCAAATCCTTCCTTACCTTGTATTTAGGTTAGTGAAAAGAACAAACCATGTGTCAGAGTCACTTTTGAGTAAAGAAGGGGAGACATGATATATATGGTTAGTGAATAATTGGACTCATGGAGTTGGGACAGCGGCAATTTTTGTCTTCATCGATTAGGATTCTTCTAGTAACTAAACTGCCACCACGGCAATTTTGCTACAACAGTGACCTATGATCACAGTGTTTAAATTCCACTATAGCCATGTACCACCACCCCAGGACCAGGGACTGACAGTGAGCTGTTAAAATGCATGAAGTGGACCCTCGCTGGGAGGCTGCTTGTATAGCAGTGACTCCAAGTTGGGAGCCATGAAAATGGTTTGAAATATTTTACCTTCAGATATAAAACCCTACTCTCATGTTGGCCTTGGACTGTAATTTGGGTAACCAGCACTTTTAGTCCCCATTTACAGCAGGGAGGTAGATTGGGTAGAAAAACCTGTGTTTGCGGTTGGTAATGTCTGTGCGTTGGAGCCTGTATACCTGTTGTGGCTGAATGTGTACAACTTCGGGACCCTTAGGAACCATGGGGATGGCTCCAGGTCATATATATAATGGTATGCATAGCGTGTGTCTATAACCTGTGCACATCGGCCCGTGTGCTTTGAATCATCCCTAGCTTTCTTAGAATACCTCCCACAATGCAAGTGCTTTGAATTAGGACAAGAAGAAAAAGTCCATACATGTGTAGTGCAGATACAGTTTCTAAAGAAATATGTTCCATCATTGGGTGATTGAACCTATGAATACAGAGGGCTGGCTGTGCTGAATCTGCCTGGAAGATCTCACTTTGTTCGAAGAAACTCATCTGAGATGGCCTCTGGCTTTCTCATGCCACCTGGAAGGTGGTGTTTTCTAATTCATGCTTTATGCATCTGGAGAGCCAGAAACATTCCCTCGTAAGTGGCAGTTCTGTGCTTACGGTTACGCCATGCCTGCCCGCCCCTCCCACGCCTAGGGGCGTGTTACGTTGCTGTGGTGGGACTGGTATTCAGGTTGTCCACACTTAAGCACCCCAAGGAGTTTTTAAGGTCTGTTTGAAATGCTCTTTGCCTGTGCTGCTTCAGTTGTAAATATTCGGAACATGGTCCCTGCGATAGGGTATTAATTTGTTTAGATAAGATATATAGGAACATACTTCAGCTTTGTAGACTTTCATCTTTGATCAAAAAATGAAGAACTTTATGAAATTCTGACAGCATTTGAAAATCATTTGCATTTGACCTGATGTGTTTTTTTTCTAATGTAATGGAAGGTTAGTGGTAGCAAACACTAACGACGCTGCACTGCCTGTATCCTGGGCCGTATCTGAGTTCATTGGCGGCTTGGTGGACTGTCCCCTTCCCAGAAAGCCCCTCACCTCCAGCATCAGTGTCTCTCTATCCTGTCTGAGGGTTTCCTTCATTGCCTAGGAATCTTTATAGACACATGGCCAGCATGGAAGTGTTTGAGATTTGCTGGTCCCGGGGGCACTCAGCCAATGAGGGGTGAATACCTGTGCTTATTCCTTCCTGCCTGTGCTAAAGTTGAAGTGCATTCCACATAGTTCTTCAGCGGGTCTGCAGCAGGCCAGAGTCCCAGTTGCCCATATATGGATTAGCTTTTCTTTCTTGTCTTACCTCAGTTTCCCCCTCCCTTACATATCCTTGCTTCCTTTGGTGGGGGAGTGCTGGGAATCAAACTCGGGACCCTGTGCTTGCCAGGCGGGCGCTGTGCCGCTGAGCTGCACCCTCAGCCTCTTCCCTTACGTATTCTTGTTGTGGTCCCAATCGCACTCCCTGCAATACCATCTGTTGATGGTAGAGCCCAAAGTAAAGCAGGATTGTCCTCTGAACTACTACTTTAGATGATCAGGTGCTCTCTCCATACATGGCCTTTTGCCACCAAGACCTAAAACCTTTAATGATTTTCTCATGCCTTAGAATAGACTCAAAGGTCTACTCTAAGATCCTTAATGTCTTTGGATGACCTGGTGTTCCTGCCCTTCAGTGGTATCTGAGACCCTGCAGATCCCCACTGATCAGTCCCTTTCCTCTTAGCCCCTCTGCCCTGCCTTGCTTTTTCTGTCGTCTTTTATCAGCTATGCCTTGGACCTTTCAGGCTTAGTCCAGGCCCTCAAACATGCCTTCCTGGTCAATGCTGTACTTTGCCTTCTCACAGTGTCTCGTATTTGCAGTGATAGGATGTGTTTTCAGTTGTGTTTGAGGTCTCCCTTCCTGTAGACTCGGGGTCTGCAAACAGCTACAGGTTTATTAGGACACAATCACTCCCACTTGACTCCATGATATCCACGGCTGCTTTCATGCTGCATTTGCAGGGTACAATGTTTGCAAGACACTATATGGCTCACAAAGTCTAAAATATTTGCAATCTAGACTTTATTGAACTTACTAACCCCTTCACTAGACTGAACTCTTGGAGAGCTGGATGTCCTGTTCCCTACCTTGACCTAGCAGCCAACAGCCTCTCTGACACAAAGGAGACATAATATAAATGTTATTTTACTGTCCCCCTTGAAACAAAGTCTTCATGAGTTTTGCCTTTCTTCCCTCCCGATTATTATTATGCCTCTTGTATTTTGAATGTGACAGCACTGTTCATAACAAGAAAACATTTCCAGCTGGACCTGCAGGGAGTAGGGAGTCCAGCTCCTTATGGCTCTTTATCAGGCTTTAGGGAGATTTCCATGGCCACTGAAGTGTTTACTGCTTTTATAGGCAATGCTTCTACTGAAATAAGAAGTTTTACTTTTTAAATTTTAAGTGTTGGGTTAGGTGTCTCAAACCAAAGAGAAGGTACGATGCACTGTGCAATGTATTTTCCAGGTTGAAACAGTCCCACTCCTGCATTTTACTTGGAAAAGCACACCCAAGCTGCCTTCAATTTGAGAAATCAGAGTACAGTGAAGTACAGACACATAATCGTTTTTATTTAATGATAGAAAGTGTGAGAATGTTCATACTCTGTACTGCTGTTACTTTCACCATGCACGTTTTACTACTTCACTCTTCTTTAAAAAAAAAAAAAGACAGTATTTTTCGAAGCCTTGCTGTAATGCCTAGGAACTTCTCTAACCTGGTTTCCAGTTTGTCTTTATTATTTAATCTCCTGTCATGCTCTATTTAGGACAGTGGTTGTGAAGCCTTTGGGCCACCTCCTGCCTGCCACCTGTTTTTATAAATAAAGTTTTATTGGCACACAACTGCCGTTCCACCATTCACTTAGTTCTTCATTTCTGCCTGCTTGTGGGTAAAATGGCAGGGGCGAGTAACTGAAATTGATCCTGAGTGGCATACAGAGCCTAAGATACGTACTTACTGGCCCTTTACAGAAAAACCTTGCTGACCTCTGCTCTAGAAAGGCTGACATGCACTGGATATGGTTTGTCACCAAAGGTCCATGTGCAGACGCTGGGTTCCCAGAATGCTGGTGTTAAAGTGGTGCAAACTGAAAGAAGTAGGGTCAAGGGAATGGTAACTAGGTCATGTGATCTCTGCCCTCCTGGATGAGTTAATGCTGTTTCCAGGGAATGGGTCATCAGTCCAGTCTAGTAGGAATGGATCAGTTCCTGTGAAGGAAGGTCTTTTTTTTTTTTTTTTTTCTTTTTGAGACAAGGTCTCACTATGTAGTTCAGGCTGACCTTGAACTCACTTTGTAGCCCAGGTGGGCCTCAAATTCACAGTGACTCTCCTGCCTCAGCCTCCTGAGTGCTGGGATTACAGGTCCATGCCCCAGCCAAGGTTTTATAAAAAGACTGAACCTGGCTTCTCCCTTGTCATACATGTACCCTTTCTGCACATAGCTGCTTTGTCTGCTTTTCTGTCATATGTCACAGCCTCGAGGGTCCCTCCCCAGATGCTGGTCTCTGCTGTATAGACTTCCAGCCCCAGAATCTTAAGCCATGTAAGTCTGTTTTCTTTATAAAATGCCCAAGCTCAGGTATTCCGTTACAGCAGCATAAAATGGGCTAAAACAAAGCTCCTCCTGTTTAGCTAAGGAACCATCTGTTCTCACTACTGCCTCTGCTTGCCAAACCCTTTCATGCCTCTAGATCTTTGCGGGTACTGTTAAGTCTCCTGGAGGCTGCTCGCCCCTAGGGGATGTTAGAAAACATCCCCTACAAGCTCTCAAGGCTTTGATTAGTTTTTGATTTTCTTTGTAAAACCTTTGAATTGCCCCAAATGTACTTCTTTTGCCTCTGGGCTCGCACAGCACTTTTGTACAGATGTGCATCGAAGCTCTTACCTCTGTCGTGAGGAGCATAGCGCCTAGTTTGTTATCTATCTCCTGCTAGAATGTGAGCCACAGAGGATAAGACTGTACATCTGTAATTTAGCATCTTCAGTGCATCATTCAGGGGCCTGGAACCAAGTAGATGCTTACGACATATGGATGCTTAAAATACTGCAGTGTGTAAGGACGGAGAGTGGAGGTGATCGGAAATGCATATGGCAGTTGGAAGAGCTATGGAATTCACAGCTATCGAGGCCTTAGGAGTTCATTTTTTACCTACATTTCCCCCATCCTACCATCTTACTTATGGAAAAGAGCTGAGGCTGAGGAGGGGCCTTGGCCGAGATGCCTGGGAGATACAGCTCCAGCTGTCCTGAATGTCAGCTGACCCTCCTGAGGTGACGTGGAAACTGTTCAGGGGACTTGACTGCACACAGTGTTTCGACTGGACAGTTAAAGCAAATTGTTCCTGCTTCATTCCTTGGTAGAAGCAGAGTTACTGGTCAACTGATTTTGTACATGGACAAATAGATGCTGTATCTCCTGCTTTCCTTTTGGAAATAAAGGTAATTCTCAGTCCTTGACATTTATGTGCTTACGTATGAACCTGAGTACCTCTCAAGCTGCCTTGACTCTATAATCTTTGCGAGAACAGCTCAGTGACTTGGCTTGTTACAGTCAACTTAATATTTCTCCCCTTTTTCATGAAAGATTGAATTAAAAAATAGCAGTATTTTTCAAGAGTTTCCCATGTTTATGAGTGCTGGTGATTTCACGTTGCTAGAGCCAGTTAGCCTGCTGGTGGCTTCATCGTCTCTGTTGCCAGCTGGGGAGCATTTGCCCTGGCAGAGAGCCCAATTGCCCATCTTCCTGGGGCTGGCAGCCACTTACAGGGTCAGAAGGATGAGCTTTATTGACTTCCTAGACATCTCTCTGCTGAGGGGAAGAAGCGCAGAAAGGGAACAGAATGTGTAAGTGCGAATGAGCAATTTCTGAGATTGACAGGCAGTCCGGGCCTGATGTTAAATAGGGGGAAAAGCGTTTATCATCTCAAAGATCATATTTGAAGGAGAACTTTCAAACTAGACCCTGTTTTAATACTCACAAAATTACATTTTAAGAGTACAGCACTTTTTTTTTCCTAGAGCTAGAAGAGATCACATGACGCTGTATCAAGTTAGTGGACTTTTAACATCTTTTGGCATGTTTTACGAAGAAATTCATTTCTGCTGGATTTTCATAGTTTCAGCATTGGCAGTAATACTTATGAGTAGTCATAATGTCAGTAAAGAGGTCTTGTTTGCTTACAAACAGATTTCAGTTGTTGAAAAACCAAATTGTGTCCTGTTGATAGAAGCGTGGGCAGTATTTGGTCTGTGTTCATTGAGCTACTTTGTAATTAAAATCGCATCCAAATAACAAATGCCTCTTCTCCCACGAAGGTCATTTTGTCCCACTGACCAAAATAACGGTTTTATAAGCTGATATGTCACATAGAAGGATGAGCTTTAATCACACATACACACATACACACACACACGCACACACACACACAGAGCAAGATTACAGGTTACACAGTGCATCTCTTCTGTCTGATTTGATGATTTTCAATGTGGATCAGCAAGAAAAAATTTAAAAATCGGGATAAACATGATATAAACTTTGTAATCAATGAATGGATTCTCTCAGCCAGTTTTCCAAAGGGAAACTTACTCAAGCCTGCTAGACTTTGAAAGGTGCTCTATATTCCTGGAATTATACCTCCCAGTCTTGGAATGCCTCGTGGTGCCAGGTGTATTTCTGTAGCTACAGGAGGAGAAAAGATGGATGCCTAACTATTTCAGAACTGTCAAGCACAAATACCACTCCAAGCCTGATAAGCAAGAATTGAAGGAGCACCATTAATGGTAAACAGGGAATTTAGAACATGTAACAAGGGAGGACCTGGTGTGAATCGAAAGTCATTTAGAAGATTTTTATTTTGACAGCTGAGGGTCTGATGCCAGATCACTGGTTCTGTCCAAGGAAAGGTGGTGGTGACATTTGTAGTGGCTTTATTTAAGGAGAGGAAGTTCGATGACTGATAAGAGCGAAGGCTTGGAGTCAGGACATGAAAGACTGGCGACAACCATTTCCACAATTGTCCATGGGGACTGCTGGGTGACCTTTTATTTTCTGTCTCTGTCTGCACCCCTCCCTCCTTTCTTCCTCCCTCCCTTCCTAATCAAGTTGTACTACAGAGGACTCTTTAAAGAATTTTCTTTACAAGGAAGTTAGGCTTTATCTAAGTGAATTTCATTTTGAAGAGAGGGCACTGGTTATTCTTTAAGTACTACGTTATTTCTTTACTTTTTTGTGTGTAAAGAAGGAAATCAGTGGAGGAGGTTTCGAATCTCATCCATTTAGAATTTCATTCACCAAGACTTCCTGCTCTTGGTGCTGATCAGCCAGGGTACTGATTCTCCTCTTACTGCGTGGTACTGATCGTCTTCCTGCGTGGCTGTGGTCTCAGTTCCTAGTGTCTTTAAGTCAAGAGAAGCAGCGAGGAGCAGGGAGGGAGAGCTTGGAGGATATGCCTGCGAGTCATCCTCTGCTGTGCCACCCGCAGAGGAAGAGCTCTTCTTGCACTTTCTGTTCTTCCACTCCGGATTGGCTGATGGATTTATGGCAATCCAGTGCCATGTGTTTGCATTGTGTGTTCAAAACTGACCAGGAATCTCAGGACAGCAGCAGCAGCACAGCATAAAACTGCGTTCAGAGCCCTCCTACCATGGGGCCTGTGTCACTGCCCGGGACACATACTCACAAAACCAGCCCTGGTTTTACTTTTCTTCTTCTTGTAAATACAGTGGTGGGCACTTCCCTTATCTTCGCAGACATCACCTTGCGACATCTGTCAGATAATGTTTCAGGTATGTGTCTCAATGTCTTCTGATTTCTCCCAATCTCTTGCTGTGCATGTTGTCAGCTTTTCCTTCACTTCCTCCAGCTCCTTTAAAAAAGAGATTTGCGTTAGAAGCCAGCTTTGATTTCTGCTTTTACGTCCCTTTTCCTTATCTCACGACCATGACATCTGTTTATCTCAGAATTCTGGGCCGGTATTAAGCTTGTGGTGGAAAAGTGAGACTGATTGCAGGAAACAATGAGCCAAATTCAGGGGCTGTTGCTCTGTGTGGGGGTTGGAGACAGATGGGAGTGCGGATGGGGATGGAGCGTGTGAGCAGCTAGGAGGGGTGGGGGCGCCTGACACCCTCAGCACATACGCAGGGAGGTGCCGAGGTTCCAGAATAACGACATCAGAGGAAGGGGAGTTGATCTGTCCTTTTCCCATTTGGGACAGGCATTTCTGGTAACCAGAGATGAAAAGGAACATGACCAGAGAGTGTTAGAGACAGCTAAATAGTGTGAGTGTGCTATCATTTGTGATAGGTTTCCCCAGTATACTAGACAGGAATTCTCTAACCCATTTTTAGAGCCCAAGAGAGAGGATGAAGAGCTGCCTTTATAAATGACTGAACTCATGCAGGTCAGAAAGTGCGTCCTCCTTTCCTCCTTACCACTCCCCACACCCATTTTTATAAAAGATCATCAAGCCCAACGTACGTACGTGGTGAGAAGATGTCACAGCGAGTGAGAGAGGAAGTGCCAGCCATTCGGAGGCCTCTTTTGCCCTGTGGATGGCGGGGCGGGTGGTGGACGGAAAGGTACGGGGCAGGAGCCAGGGCTGGGGCAGGGGTGTTACTGGGCATCAGCTGGCAGTGCCGTTTGTCTCCCTGGGAACTCCATCCCTGAGGCCCAGCTAGGACCTCCTCAGGACTCCATCAAGCACTTCTTTTACTGATTATTGGATTGTTTTGGAACCAAGTTTTTAGTTGTATAACTACGTGTAAGATCTTAAGTCCTTACTTCTGCTGCCCCTTCCTTAGCAAGCAGGCAGCCTGTGGCTTGGCCCCCATTCCAGCTGTGGCTGTGATGGACACTTCCAAGGCACTCCCCCCAGTCATCCCCAGTCTCTCAACCTGTCTCCTGCAGGACCTGCTTCTAATCCACAAGGACTTGCACAGCCTAACTCAGGATAGGTGGGAAGCCTGAGGTAGATTTAGTGCCTCAGAGGTGTCTCTCAAATCTGTGCTTTAGAGGCTCAGTTCTGAGATGCATTCATCAAGGACCCCCGTGGGCTAGCCAGCTCGTCCACACAGCTGTTACATTATTTTCCTTGTTTGCTGTCACACTTTTCCTGCATTTTACTCTTGCTTTCTGGGAATCGCCTAAGTTCAGTGTTAGGTTCTGTGTTTAGGGGAGTACAAATTAAGAGGTGCCTGTAAGATGAATAGGCTACAGCGTTGGCCCACTCAACATGCACTCACGCCAGCCTTCTGTGGGTCTCAGTTTCACTGTGGCCTTTGAACTGATAACTAAAAAAGAAAATCAGAAACCTAAGAATATTCCTGATTGAAAATTTTCCCATATATTTATGGTATCTCATATAGTCATCTGTGCAGGAGATCCACACAGGCCACTCGGTCAGGCATCATGCTGTCAGCTGGTGGCAGAAAGAAAAATGAAATATGGTGCATGTCTAATGAAAGCCTATGGTCTGTATTGGAGAGAGAGAGAGAGGGAGGGAGAAAGACAGACAGACAGGAAGATGGTGCTAGAAATCTGCCTAAAGTGTTGCCTAAAGCAGAGCGGATTAACTAATTGTCCACTTGTAACACCCAGCTGAACTGAATCAGTGTGGTGCTGGGTATGGAAGGCCCACCAGAGGATTTGTTGCCCATAGTATAAAAAGGGCTGGCGATATAGCTCAGCAGCACAGTGCCTGCCTGGCAAGCGTGAGGCCATGTATTTGATTCCCAGAACTGGAAAAAAAAAAAAAAAAAAAAACCAACAGTATAAAAAAAGAACTGCAGGGGAAGATGTGTGCTGTTGCTGCTCCTGGAGAAGTCTGTCACACTGGTTTTCCTGATGCGAACTCAGCTGTTCTCATCGTTGGAGGAGCTCCGGTCCTCCCTGTCACTGAGGGGTAACTCTGGTCCTTTCCTTGAACATCTCTTCCTGGCTCCAGGGCAGATCCTTAGCCTGCTGGCACAGATCCTTCATCTCACTGGTGTAGACTTTCTAGCTTTTACGACTGACTGGCCTTTGGGCCTTCCAAGTACAGATCTTTGATACAGACTTGCACGAGACGTTGTAGGCTCTAGGCCTCCGGTTGGACTTGTGGAAGACATTGCCATGGGCTCTTCAGCCGGACTTGTGCAGGACACTGCCATGGGATCCAGGCCCTCAGCTGGTATCTTTGAGTCTCTAGTGCATGGATGGATCTCTTGCACTTTTTTGCTTTTGACTGTTTGGGTGATTTTTTGCGGGAGCTACCGGGAATCAAACTCATGACCTCGCGCTGGCTAAGCAAGTGCTGTGCTGCTGAGCTGTATCCCTGGCACTCTTTGGGTGAACATTATAAAATAGTCCTATAAATTATGTGTCCTGTATTAAATCTATTCCCTTGTATACCTTGTGTACAACAAGTACAGTGAGGACCCCATGAAAATGGTCGGTTAGTTGTACATCTGTGGTTAAGAATTATAGATGAGCACGCTAGAACATACAGACCAGACCAGGGGAACCCAAACAAAGGTAGGAAAACATGAAGTGATGCTGTTGTGGGGCGTAGTTTAAGCTTAACAGAACCAAGAGATGGAAGCATCGCCTCATGTCCTATGTGAAAGACAGTGAAAGCAGATAAAGGAACAAGAATCATTTGAAATGGCACGGGCACAGTAACAACCACATTCCTGTAATGCTTGCACTTGTTAAAGTTAACCCATAAATGGGAGGCCCAAATCACAGGCACTGAGTGCTGAGCACTAGGCTTTCGACTCAGGATTCTAGGCTCATTTTTCTCTTTTAAATATCAGAACAAATTTAGTTCCATTTTAATGGGGGCAGAGCCTCAGGGATATTGAGTATTAGCAACTGTCAAAGTTAACATTATGTATTTATTTAGAGTGTATCTGAACTTTCTTGTCTTCTTCAGAAAAAGGGGCCTCAGAAATGTCTGAAAGTCTTGAAGTAATTTCAGTGAAAGCCCCTATCCTGAAGCCTGCTGTGCTGAGCACAGGAAGGACCTGGCTGTCCTGGATCTTTAGTCTTACTTCAGGCAGTGCTGCCTGACCAGTGAGCCTGCACTTCTAGAAGTCCTCCAGGGGCTGGGGACGCAGCTTAGTGGCAAAGCACTTTCCTAGCAGCTCAAGGCCCTGGGTCAGATATCCAGCACGGCAAACGTAATGTACTTCTCATCTTTGTCCCTTGTTTTGGACTGCTGTCACTGTGTGAGCCTTAGGGTCCAAGTCTGCAGTGGATCTCACCCAAGTTCTTGGTAAAGATGCTAATCAGGAGTCCCTGTTTACTTTTACTCCACATCAAGAGCTCTTCTTCATTCTTGACTTTGAAGACATAAAAAAAAAATCAGAGCAGACATCTCTGTGTGCAGTGCATGCATTGTGGACAAGACTGTCACGGTTGTAGTTCCATATAGTTTCCAGGACAATTGTCACGTGGCCCCCATAGGCCAGGGTGCCCGCTTCTAACCTGCTCATTGCTGTTTGTTGTGGATTGGCTCACAGAGAACATAAAGCCCGGTGGGTTCCCTGTAGAGACTGTGGATGGGCTTTTCCAAATTTATTTACATCTTTGTCATGCATGCTGTCTTATAAAAATAGTCACCTTGAAATAAATTGTATGCTGCTGGCCAAAGATTCTAGGCTTTCTGCACTAACACAATATTGATTTTCTGTGAGGAGTTCCAAATTTTAAACTTTCTTTCACTGCAGGGTATGTAGAAAATCAGGGCTAGGCCTTCTCAATGTTCTCACTGTAGCTCATTTCTTTCCTTCTCTTTTTATTCTAGAGGAAAGAATGTAGTGGGAAAGAGTAGAAGTGTTTTTCTGGTTAAAAAAAATGAACATTTGTTTTGGAAACGATTTTAAGAGACTAAGTCTGAGAAGCAGAAAAAGAATGGTACATTCATTTCTGTCTGAATAGGAATTTAGACTGACTGAAACGAGGAGGTTTTCATGAGAAGAGAAAACCGATCTGTGACTTTGTGAGAGATGCATGCTGAAATCTGGCTTCGCTCTCAGAGGGCATTTCGGAGACACTCCAGAGGAAGGTATCAGTGTCATGCCATCTGTTTTCTTACTCCAGTCCATAGCAACCCTTTAAAAACATGCATCTTTACCCAGACACCTGCACAGACTATCCCAGCCTTTGAAGTGGGTAATGAGCATTGCATTATGATTACTACAACAATGGACTGGAACTGTCTTAAACTTTCTGTGTGTTCACTGGCCAACCGATGTCTTTGTAAATCAAGCACCTTCAAAGAGCACCAAGAAGAAGAACTGTCTTTGAATTCTCTTCGGAGGGCTCTCCTTAGCTGCTGGTATGTGAGGGACCAGAAGTAGGAAGTGGGAAGCTATTTGTTGGGACATTCTGGGTCTGCTTTAAATGCTCCCCTGGTAGTATCCCTGCAACTATTTGTCTTTAATGTTTCTCATTCTTCTTTGTTTTTAATCTTTCAGAGACAACAGCTGGACTCTGCTTTTGGTGCTTACTCTTGATTCCCTGTCCTGTTGTGAGACATTCTGGTGTGTGTGTGTGTGTGTGTGTGTGTGTGTGTGTGTGTGTCTAAGGCATGTGGCATTCTACTCTTCCAGAGTATTTAATTAAAAGTTTGGCTTTTTAAGACTTGACATTGGTTAGTGTTGGAAGATAAAGACAGTGGGTATCTCCAAGGAGTTAGAGATTTTCTCCACCCTGCAGCCTCCTCACTGAGGATGAGTGTTTCCCACCCACTCAGAATGAACTGCACATGTAGACGTGCCACTTACGTGATCATGCAAAAAGGGAGCATGTTTTCTGGTTATTGTTCATAATTTTCTCTGTGCTCAGTTATTGACAAAATGGTTTAAATTTACATACAGCAGATCAGCTTCTGATCTGGTTTTTTAAGGCTGTCAAATCCAAATTTTATGATGACATAATCTGTCCCTAAAACATATGCCCAGATCACCAAGTGCATTGTCTTAGTATGTTTTGTGCTGCAGTAATTTATATGGAACAACCATTTATTTGGCACACAGTCCTGGAGACGTGGTTAGTCCAAAATCTAGGAGCTGCCTCTGGTGAGAGGCTTCTTGCTGCATCACAGCACAGTAGAAGGCCTCAGTTGGGAGGAGAGAAAGAGAGGGCTGAACTTGCTTATGTGATGAAAATTCATCCATTCATGAGGCAGAATGCCCTAATCATGCTCTAAAGCCCCATTTCTCAACATTATTGCACTGGGGAATACATTTTCAATACAGGAATTTTGAGGGACACATTCAAACTCTAACAGGCATTCAGAGATGAGTTTCAAATTTTTGTATGTGGGAAGGGGTGTTCGGGGAGGGGAGGGATAAATGTAATACTTTATCAAGCAACAACTGCCAGAATTGTCCCCAAAGTCATTCAGAATGATTGGATTGTCCAGATTATAGATTTATAGAATGAGCTATATTACAACAATTTAAAAAAATTAACCTACTTTTTATCAGATTCTCCCCATACTTCCCATTTCCATGATAGCCTCTTCTATTGCAGCTGTATTTCAGAAAATTATGGTGAAAATTATTTTCTGTGAAATAAACCAGCAGTGAGAAGGGAGACCATGAATATTTTCTCTGAGAATTCAAAGTTTAAACATATCTTAAAAATCCTCCATTTTATGCCAAATTATATGAACTGCTGAAGTTCACACAGATTGTAGAGGTTTAACATTCAGGAAGAAAACAGAACCTACTAAAGCTGTCAAGATTTATGTACCTTTCTTTTGAGGTCTTTCATTCAAAATGTCCTTATTGAGATAGGACCGAATGAAATTACCCAATGAATGAAGCATTTGAGGATTTACAAGGAAAGTTATTTTAATCCTTTTTTTATCTTTTTGAGATAACATAATTTTCAGGATACATCATTAGAGCACAGTGAATTATAATCTACAAATTAGAATATAATTGTGCAATTTGTGTTTAATTCTCTTGCTCACATTTTATATTAGGCATATTTCTTTGCAGACTTACAGTATTGTGAGTTTTTCATAAACAGCTATTTAAAGCCATTCACATAATCAAAATAATATTTATAGATATTCAGGAAATGCTTATTCTTAGGATTGTGGCAAAGCAGAAAACCTAACTGTGTGGGTTTGCCATTGCCACCACTCCCCACCATCAAAAAAATTCAAGTTTTGGTTAAGTTCCCTGAATAAGTGTTGTGAAAATTAGTTTCTTTTGGAACGATCATACAATTGAAAGACTAATTTAAATTAGGAGGGCACACTGTGCTTGGTAGAGGCCATTGTGAGAAAGCAAAGCATAATTTTCCTCTAAACAAAGACAAGCTTGTTGGAGAGCATGCTTTATTGCCTGGAAATTCTATATATATGCAAAGTTGCTCATCAATTCACTGTTGGGTTTTGTGTGCTTGGTTTCTCCTTTTGTTTGGAAAAATCAAATGCTGAAAAAAGTAAGCATAGGTCTGCATGCTATCGGCATGGAGAAGCTTACGCATGCCAGTTTTCTTGGAGTGTGGCATCCGTGCGTGGTGAGCTGCCCGTGGGCAGGATGGTCAGACCTGATTTCATCTGGGTAAAATCAGCATACATGCTTCATTAGGCCCAGGAATTTCTTGGAAAATGGCATTGCTACTTCTTCTTCTCATCCTTCCTTCTGACAGCCAGGAGGCTACATAGGGCAAGTTGAATTCATTTCTTAAAAAGCGGTCAATGTCTTCCTTCTCTGTTTTCTAAACAGCTTTAATGAGATATAATTCACACACCATACAGTTTACTCACTTATAGTGTATAATTCAGCCATCACCACCACAAGTTCTAGCACATTTTTATGGCCCCCAGATAATATCCCATGTCCTAGCGAGTATACTCTTTCAACTCGGATTTGGGTAAATTAATTGAGCTGAATGGAAATTAAATTAAATTAATTGAATTTTTTTTTTTGTAGGTAGGATCTATGTAGTTCCAGCTGGCCTTGAACTCACTATGTACCCTAATTTGGTGAAATGAAGATGATCATTCCCCAGGATGCTTTTGAATGGGAGTTCTCATTTTTGGAGTTGCCTTTGATGCCGTGTCTTAGCTCCTTGTTATAGCAACTACATCCTGTCCCTAACACACATGTAGTTTGCCAAGCAGTGTACGAGACAAGCTCCACCTGAGAGGGCTGGCCAACAGCACAGTTGGCAGTGAGAGGTTCCCTGGTGACTGGGCTGGAGGAAGGACTGCTTTACTTGGCCATACCATCATCACTGTGGCCTGCGGGCTGTACCTGACCACTGCTGTGTGGGGTCTTGTCTGGGTGGGATAAGAAGGACAGCCAGCGGGTCTGAGTTAGAAAGAGGCATGTAGATAGCACGTGGATTTCCATACAGGAGGTTGGCAGCGGGTAGGAGTCAAACACCATGATGATATATTCTTAAAGCAGGAGCTAAAGATCTGGAGAGGGTAGAGATCATTTCCTAACTGGGCAATTAACATTTGAAGTTGGGTTTCTAGACTGCAGCAGAAATCTGTTTTTGTATGTGACAAAGATTATCTGCACCACAGAGTTAGGCTTTTTGGCTCTGTTAACCTGAGAAATTGGATCTATTGTGTCTTTGAGCCACAAGGTGGCCCAATGTGATTAATCAGTGATAACCTTGATTTGGACTTCTAGCCTCCAAAACTGTAAGAAAATAAATTTCTTTTTAAGAAAAAAAAAAAAAAACAGTACCAGTGTGGAGAATACAGGGAAGTCAGAATGTGCTTCTCAGAAGTCCATAATCATTGTAGAAGCTGTGGTTAAGGCTCATCCAGAAGTCCATGGCAGAAAATCAAAATGTAATGCCAAAGGAGGCCAGAAAACTCAAACTTGCGGTGGGAGAGAATTGAGGCCAACCAGAGCCCTGGTCAGCTGGGCAGGGCCTGAAGAAGAGGCTGGTCACTGAGCACAGAAAACATATCAGTCAGTAACATTGTGGCTTTGAGTCACCTGTCATGTGTGAGCAGTGTGGAATTAGAAGTATGAGGAACAAGAAATACCTTCTAGGGAAGAAGGGCGGGGCAAGGCCTAGGCAGGCTGCGGAGCGTGTTTCCAATGGATCTCCAGTCCCGGCAAGGGGATGGCTGTCTGTGCTTGTGAAGGGAAAGCCTGAAGGCCCAGTATGCAGGCCGCCGCCCTGTCACAGGAAGTGGGCTGGGGGAGGCAGTAGCTTTGTAGCCACGGGGCGCTGCTGTTTCCACCCCCGGATCCCTTCTCCTGCACCCAGAAAGCTGGACACAGGGGCACCTTCCCTGAGGGTAGGGCAGAGCTCCCGTGCGGTGAGAACTGATTCTGAGGACAGAGGCAGCTGGGTTCCAGCGTCAGTGGCTGGAAGTAAGCAGCACTGGGGAAGGCAGAGGTTGAGGAATTGATGCATTAACAGTAATCTTTTAAAGCTTCAACTATAACTCCTTTTCATTTTTTGATAACTTTCTAATTTTGACATAATTTAAATGTCCCCAACAAAGTTGCGAGAGTAACAAGGACTCCTCTGGACCTTTGACCCAGACTCTGCCTGTTACTTTCGCCCCTTTTGCACGTCTCTCTGCCTTCTCTCTTTTTTTCTGAGTCACTTGTGAGTACTTTGTGCCCCTTTGCCCCTAATGCTTCAAGGCATAAGTCTTTCGAACAAGGACATTTTGTTATATAACCACAATGCAGTTATCAAAATCATTAAACTTGGTCCTCTGAATATGACTAATACTTAAACACCCTGCGTAATGTTTTATAATTTCTGTTCTATTAATTTAAACTGTCAAAGATTAAAGTTTCCACTTAGGCAAATTTTAATGAAAGTTCACTGTTCCTTCTGACGGTTTTGGAGAAGAGAATCTGTATCATGTTTTCCTTTATATACATTACCTCAGAAGCTTTTGTCAAGCTTATAAAAATAAAGTTGGTAGTCAGTGGAGTTATAACACTGATACCAAATAGGTGAAGTTGCTGGATATATCAAAGGAATTTTCTGAATGGTATGTGAGTGTATCTGTTTGACTTTTAATTATATGTTTGCAGTTGTATTGCATTTTTTAGAACAAAATTGCCATCATGCATGGGTTATGCTTCTACACAGGACTCTTAAAACTAGAATTTCACCCATAAGTGTTTTTTGGCAGCAATTCTGATACAAAAGACTGGCTGTCCTCTGTCTCTGTCTTTTTTTTTTTTTTTTTGTCTCTCTTTCTGTCTTTGTTTCTCTCTGCTATTTCCTTTAAAATTACAAAATTGATTAATATCCATAATTTTGATGAATTAAATTTGTTTTTATTTTTATCAATATCCACTGATCATCATGCTTCCCTGTCCCTTTCCTGAAAGCAAAGAGCTTTTGCATAAAGAACAAACATCACAGAGAGTTTTCACCATGCCCAGCATGTGATTCCAAATAGCATCTTCCATCACATCCCCAAATCACTAGGTTTATGTTTGCAGATCTTCGTGTATCACTAGGCTGCTTTTTCTTTCACACAGTAGCTGTTTAAGTGCAAATCTGCCCTCTGGAAGAACTGGTGCAAGAAATAATGATGCAGAGGCAAGGGAACCAGTATTTACTCCTTGCCAGGGATGGAGGGAGCTGTTCTTGGCTGACCTCGTTCCGTCCTCCATTGGCCTTGAGGGCTGCCATGGTCGTGTTTCTGGTTTGTTACCGAGGAGTCTGAGACTTAGAGGGCTTCAGAAGCTTGGTTAGTGATTCATTCACTGCGTGGGTACTCGCTCAAAGCCTCTGAGGTTTCAGGCACTGTGCTGGGTGCCAGTACAGAGTGAGGGAGACTGTGGGTGTGATGCCTGCCCTCTGAGCCTGGAGTGGGACAGAAGAGCGGAGCATTGGAGCAGCACACACTCAGACAGACACCGTGACACACTGCCTGGACACACTGATCGCGGAGATGCTGGGAGAGAGATGAACGCAGGGTTTGTGTAGGCTAGGGGCCTAGAGAAGACCACTCTGAGGAGGTGATGGGCAACCTCAGATGAGAGGTTGGCCAGGCAAAGGGGCAGGAAGCACATTCCAAGCAGCAGGAGGCCTCGTGATGAAAGCTCAGCTATTGCAAGCCAGTGTGGTTGGAAACCAGTGCCCATGGGGAGAACGTGGGGGACGGGGAAGGAGGGCTGGGCAGGGCTGACCACGAGAGGTCAGCTCGGGGTGGTCTGTCCCAGCACCTCAGGCTTGTCAGTCCCAGCAGAGATTTGCAAAGCTGGAGCTCTGTTTTCCTGGATTTTAAAGTTTCACCCCACCCCACCCCAGTCTTGTCAGTCTTGCCCCACTCTCCTGCCCTACTTGGACACGTGGCACCTTAATGTCCAGGCTATTTTCTAGGTGGTGAAAGCGCCACGTGCAGTAGTGGCACTTCCTAGTGTTCACGCTAGGGGAAGGGGTCCTGATGTATTTCGTGATGTTATAGAGGCCCATAAAGACACACCCCACGGAGAAGACAGACCCACACGACTTAGTGGAGAGATGGTGGAAGCCAGGATTCTCCTGCAGGACTCAAGGTGCCGCATCCCCCCGTACTATATGGTGACTCCCTGGACACAAGCAGTAAATATATGTTGGTTTAGAGTAACAAGGTGCTCACGGAAATGACGGTGATGATGTCAAGTAGTGAAGGAGAGCAGGCACGGCCAACCTGTGTGGGCTGGAAAGCTGCAGGAGTTTAAAGGCACCCTCCAAGTAGAAAGTCTGTCCCGGTGAAAAATGACGGCCGGTAAGAAGCAGCACATTGTGGACTGTTGAGTGTACAGAACAGGTCACAGTCACTGTCCTTGTGCCATGCACATTGTAGCTGCCGGTGTGAGCGGCTATGGTGAAAACTGTGACACTGTGAACGCTGTCGGCCCACTGGGAGTGGCAGAGTAGGGGAGGGGTTAAGGACGCAGGACAGTGAGTGCTGTAGGAGTGCTTCTAGAGAAATGTGGTCAGAAAATCCCTGAGGAATGCATACAGCCTGTGCCCCGGGAGTTCAAGGCTGTGAAGGACTAAGCCAGAAACTAAGTGGGTAGTTCTGAATGGGGAAGTTCAGATGTCTAGTTGAGCCAGGGATGTCTTTCCATCCCTTGAACTTCCTCTTCTCAGCCACCTCTTGTCCTGCTGACTGGCTGCCCCTTTGCTCAGTGCATTGAATAACAAACAAAGCCAAAAACAAAATCAATGGGCTCTGACTGTCTATGAAATTATCCATCATTTCAGGTTTTTAAGTGATCCATGCATCCCAGTTCTGTATTATCAATACATGAGCCTATGTTTTGCATTTCCATGTTTCCACAATTCGTGTTACTGACATTACTGTTCATTTACAGGAGCTAGAGCTCCTTAGTTTTAATTTAGAATAACTAGATATACTGCCTGTCCTCTTTTGAAGACTAATATGGATAAATAAAATATCAACCAGCTGTTTTCCATAGGGCAGCCAGTTTCTTCACTGTTTGTGTTCCCATGTAGATGGTAGATAGACTGCAGCAGGTTCAGCCTTACTGTGATGAGAAACGTTAGGATTTACTGTGCAATAACAGCTCCAGAGCAAATAATTTTATGACTTCCAATTAAGCAGCATTGACCTACTGTGTGTGCATCTTGCTGTCAATTTGCATTTCCCTAAGAGAAGTCCATGGCGAATTAATTACTTGAGTATACGAGTGTTCGCTAACTGAAATTACACTCTTCCCGGGGAGCCCTTGGAAATCTCTGAACCTTTTAGTCATATTAAAGGCACAGACGTATGGCATGTGCTTCAACAAGAAAGCAGAGGTTTTCATATTGTCGACAGTAAGTATATGGAGATTGTTTTGCCTGTGCTGTTAGGGATAAGTGTCCCTGTCTCCTTCTGCCTGCTAAAGAATGTCGCTCCCTTTCCTCTCCCCTTTTCTTGTGTGCTTTGAGGGGCTACTTCCAGGCCAGCCCTGCTCCTCAGGATCCAATGCCTTCCTTGTTTTCTCCTTGGAACAAGCTCCACAAAGCAGCCGGAATGTTTTCAAAGCATTAATCTGCTATTGTTACTTACCCATTTCGAATGCCTCCTGTTATACTAGGAAAATGGTGAGAATCTTTATCATGATGCAAGCCCTTGCCTGCCCTGCCTGGTCCTGCCTGCCCAGGGCTCATGGCCATCTCTTCCACCTGCTGACCTTCACTCTCCAACCACCACACTGGCCTTTGTTGTCCCTCTCCACCCCACCTGTTCTCTCTCAGTCTTCCGTCTCCCTGGCCCTCCACCCTAAGCCTCCTCATCCTCAGAGTCAATGTCATTTTCTTGACCTCCCAATCAAAATGGGCCCACCCTCCACTATCAGGCCATGTTTCAGTACCTCCTATACATCTTTCCTTTCTGCCACATGGCACTGCTGTGTGGGCACAATTACTTGTGCAGTCATGTGTGAAGACTGTCTCTCGCTAGACCACAAGGTCCCAGGGGCATCCCCAGGCCTTCCTCATCAAGGCTGCATGCAGTTAGCATTTGCTGGCTGACTTCATGAAAATCTATATACTCTCCCATTCCTTCAGGGCTAATCTGTTCCCTCTCCATGGTGGAGCAAGACCTGGCTATACTCTCACTCTGCACAGGAATTACTACCTTTCACTTGAGAGTCCTGAGGGACTCTACCCTTATTGGTCAGAGTCTCAGTTACCTTCTCAGACCCATAGGAGACAGTGTTCTGAACAGATGGATTTGTCGGGAGCTTTTATTGGTTCTTTGTAGCATGGTCCCATTTGGGTTTTATTCTTTCTGGCTCTTAAACTCAGGTTTGGAGAATCTTCCATGAGAGCCCCTGTATGATGGTTAAACTCAGACTACTGCTGGCTCTGAATTGGCAAGCAGAATTTTGCCTCCTTTAGAAATACCTTCAGTAAGGCCAAAGGATGGAACTAAACATCATTGAAAAAGTGGCTGTGGAAGTTACCTGTGCTCTGTCATGCCAAGGGTATAGAAATCGAGAAACAACAAAGCAGGATACATCATACCTTGCTACTGGACTGCTTTGAGACTGGTTGAATTTGGTATCAGCTCCTTTTCACATGAAAATTTTGTCCCAATTCTTAGTGTTTGGTACTTGTGTGCAAGCTACAACTTGTCAGTGTCGATTGCCTTGTGACTCGCTCCCCTTTCCAGTTTGTTTGGTCTTCATCATTTTGGGTACTCACCATGCCTCCCTGAACCAGTTAGCGGCAAGCACCAAGGTGTCATTGTCACTTGATGTAGAGGCTCTAAGGTTTTTTCTTTGGCATAAATGAGAGACAGTAGGCATGGGAGGGCTGCAGAACAATGCAAGAACCCTCTGAGAAGAAAGCAGGGAGCCAAGAATTTATTTGGGAGTGGGATTTATGTGGGTGGTTAATGTGCTGTAGCAAATGCTAATTAGGAAATTGTTGGTGGGCGCAAAAAGGAAACAGGAAATTGAAGTTGGACTGGGAGAAGAAGAGATCGGAAGTTAGTCTTGGAGTGACACGTTGTTTTGGACCTACGCCATGTTGGATTACCTCCGTGATGACCTGGCAGAATTTTAGATGGACGGAAACCTATCAGAGGCCACCACAGCCAGTGTGCCATGTTGTAGGCAAAGCAGTACATGTGGCTTAAAACTTAGCCATGAAAAACTGCCTGCAGGTTTTCATCTCTAACTGCTTTACTTTTCCTGCCTTCTTTCCTCCTAGTAATGTGTTTAAGAATGCTCTAGCTCTCTGAGGTTTTACAGCAATTGCCCACCTCCATTTTTGCAGCATGCAAAGGTTGTGAAATAATTCTTGCCAAGAAACAGAGAAAAGGGGGTCCGAAACATTGTTCCTCTCTTCCGAGCTCTCCCACTGTATAATCAAGAAGCTTTCAGAAAAAGTATAGGTGACTTGCTGTTCCCCTTTCCTTCTGTGAGCTTAACTTGAAAATGTGAGGAGGACCTAGCCAAACGTAATGCATGGGGCATTCGGATGAGATGTGCTCCAGCCGCAAACTCTCCTGTGCTCCGCTTCCCCACCCAGGATGCTGCCCACAAAAGCTCTCAGCAGTTGGTCCCCATTTGGAACACATGCTCCCCTCCTTTTCCCACATCAGGTGTTTGGGGCAAAGCTTGCCAATCATCCATATGACTTCCTGTTTCTAGCACTTTTCTCGTGCTCATCATTTCAGCCTAAGGCTTTCAGATCCAGCCTGCTGATTACCCGGGGGGGAGGGGCAGACAAGGGGACAGTTGCTGGAAAGGTAGTGGCCAAAGCCCTGGTCTCTGTTTGGTGACTGGTGGTAGTCTCAGTGCTACACTGGCCACTTGGTGGAAGCTTCTGCTGGCAGCCTGCATGGGCCTCTTGGCACTGGGCAGCAGTTCAGAGAACCCCAGGAAAGGCCACACACAGTGCCAGGAGGACCTTGACCTTCAAGGTACACAGATCACCCTGCCGGCACCCCATCTTCTCATCGCAGAGGGCTTGGCAGAGTTCAGCCTTCCAGGCTTTCTGAGTCCTGGGACTCACCCCCTAGAGTCATGACCCCAGTAGATGCCACCCAACTTTTAAAGTATTTATCTGGGCCATAGGAAGCCACTGCACGTGTTAGGAGAAGGCGCCCCTGCTGTAGTTAGATGCAGCCCTGGGCCAGGACTCAGGGTTTGGGGAGTGGAGCTGGATTCAGCCCCATCGCCTGTTTGGTCCCAGACCATTCTGCCTGCATTCTAGTCCTCAGAGCTCCTCAGCGGCCTCAAGGGGAGCGATGAATCCGCTGAGAGGCGCCTGGTCTTAACCTTCTAGAGGCCCATCTTCTGTCTACTCTTGGAAAATATTTGTGCAATCAGTAACACATCTGTGACCCGATTTGGGGACAAGTGTCTCACTGGCTAAGGACCCCTCTTTCTCTGTATCCTGTTCCCCTACTTCCTTCCTACCCTCCTCTGCTACCTTTTACTTTAGAACCTGCTCATTAATTTTATGAAGGAAGCTGGTACTAGAGGACATTTCCGATGGCTGGAAGTTTTACGTGTGTGTTTCTGGGCTTTTCGCTCTCGCACTCCCCCTTGCTGTACCACTCAGGATCTTCTGCTGTTTCTTGCTTTTTTTTTTTGTACTGGGAATCAAACTCAGGGCCTCACACTTGGCAGGCTGGCACTGTGCCACTGAGCTACATTACCGGCCTTGTGCTATTCTATAGATTGTTGCACCATAAGAAAATTTATTATTCAATTCTTATTTTTCCCCAGCCCCAGATCAGTAGGGCTATTGTGGGGCTTTATCTTTTGCATCCACCGGCAACCTCAGTAATACGAAGATGTAAAGTGGAAAACGTTCTTTCCCAAGGCTGGAGACTATCTCACTGGGAAATATCAAATAGACTGTGATTAGTCTTTGGTTTATTATTACTATTAGCATTCTTATGACCAGCAACCACGCATTAATATGTGCCAGGCACTTTTCATAGGTTTTATTTTTCATCCTAGAAAGACAGGTGTTCTTATCCCAGCATGCTTACCTTACTTACTTCTCTGAGCTCACACAGGTAGTGTGTGGTGGAATCAGAGCTAAGGCTGCGGGCTCATGCGTTTCCGCTGTCTGCATGCTTTCCACAACATCAGAGGTCCTTGGTTTTTTCCACTGAATGCAGAGGAAATCAATACATAATGCCTGGGGTCTAGACCCTTTGTAGCTAGAAGTAGCCAGCAGCCAGTTCAGAATTTCTTTGAAGTCTTACGCTTTAATCTTTAAAATTTATGCAAATTTAGCTTTCTGCTCCATAATGTAAAAGTATAAAAATAATCCTTTAAACTGCTTGACATAGAACAAAACTCAAACTCCAGGAAGAGCTCCTGTTTATCCCTCTCTGTGCCCTCCTGGCCTGCTGGGTGCCGCACTGGAGGGGGTGCTGCACACCTCCAGGGCAATAGGTCAGTGGTGCACTGCAGTGCATCGCCCTTAAAATCTTAGTCCTGATTCTGGTGATAAATGGTTTAGTTCATTGTCACTTGCTGGCCCATCACCATGAGCAGAGAGTAGACAGTATGTGCCAGACAATATGAACTGTTCATAGACAATATGAAATGGACTTTGTTGATTTTTTTGTGGAAATCTTTGAGTGATATCATTCTGACGGGAAGTCTAGAGTTTATTTCAACATATTTTTAGGAGCCAGGTCATTTTCCAAATGGAATTGCTCATAGAACCCTAATTTATAGAATAAATGGATGTGAGGACACTCTGGCTTCCCCAGGAGCTTCCAGCCATGTTTGCATGCTGTACCCTCACCCCAGGGTCTGGCAAGGTGCCCCAGGTGCTGCAAAACAAAATTTTGATACCCTTACCCTTATTCAGAGCACCCATGTCACTGATGAAAAGCCAGAGAGCTTGAAGGATTTGGCTGTAGTGACACCGGTGGTCAGCAGTCAGCTAGGAGGAGACCCTAAGAACCTAGCCCGCCAAGCTCTTCTAGGACCTTGATGGCATTTTTGGTTTCCTTGTGATTTGAATTGAAAAATGGATTTCCTGAGTACCCTTAGAAGTGTGGATGGCTGGGAAGTGGATTCCTCCAGCCACAGTTCTGGTCAGCAGCTGTGGTTGGCTGATGTCCCTGAAGAGCGCCGGTGCCACTGAGGGCCTCAGAGACAGAACTAAATCCAGACTGTGGTCACTGTGACCCCAAATCTACCCTAGACAGGGTCTTTCAGAAACTTCTCTGGACAGGAGCAGAATGTCTCCACAACAGAAAAGCCCAGGCTGTCCCTAGCATCACACATGAGGAAACAGTCCCAAGGCCACAGTGGAAGATTTTAGAAGAACATGAAAGCTCAGTGTCCCCCCACGCCACCCAGCATCGATTCAGTGTTGAGCTCTTTCCTGCAGCTGACTGGTGACTTCTCTCTGCTGATTCGCTGTCATTCTAGTACTTGAGTTAACAGCACAGCTTTTCCCAAGTGCAGGCGGCTGCTGGAAAAATGACTGCACGAGGCTGTGTAACCTACTCAGGTGGTAGAATGTGTTGGAACCCAGGAGAAGGGTTTGTAGGTGGAGGTCAAGCAGGGGCTCCAAAAAGTCATTGTCAGAGGGCCCAGGCAGGCCATCACAGATCTCAGCAGTGGGGGGGGTGGAGGTGCAGGTGACAGTGAGTTACCATCATGAAGACCTGCCAGGTCACCTCTGGAAGACTGCTGCCCTCGAGTTTAAACTGACCTTTGTGGACCTTATTGTGGGAGTCAGTGGTCTCTCAGTGGTCCCCAGGAGAACATGGTGAGAGGATTTAGGAAATAAAGACAAGAGATAGCCAAGGTCAGGTGGGGTTACCTCTTGCCTGATGAGCAAGAGGACTGCCCAAAACCAGTAGTCTCCAGAGAGGTTGGTTAATTTCTGCCTCCCTGCCCAGCAACCAGTTAACAAAGTTACAATGGCTTGTTTACTGGGAGGAGTTCCTGTGTTCTCAGGCTGGCTTCATCTGGCATGTGTAACTGTTTTCCAGCCTCAGTGGCTCCCACCACCTTATCAAGCATGGTGTTGGGAATGCATTTGCACTGTCTGCTTTTCAGATGTGAGCTACACCACAATGTAGGTTTACTGAAGGTAGTATCAGGAGAAGGAATCAGAAGGGCGCCTGTTCCTGCTCCCCCTGGAGGATTTTCTAGTAGAGGGCAGTTACCCCACTTCCATGTGTGGCTGCGCCACTTCACAGCTGTCGTCTTCCCTTGCTGCCAGGAGCCACTCACCCTCTGATGGGTGATGCTGGGTGCTACTGTCACTGGGCTGGATCTGAGAGGTTCTCAAAGCTGAAATAACCCACACTTGCACAGCAGGTTCGCTGACTACAGTTGGAGAAAAAGAATGTTTAGGATGCATGGATAAGAGGCTGAGAAAAGGGATTGTTAGAGATTTAGGACACACATAAGAGTGAATTATGGATGGGCACTCAAAGAAATGAGACACATTACACTTTTGGAATGGGGGACAGTCATACCTCTCTTGAAGAGGTGGAAAAGCCTATTCTATAGGTATGGACTTTTTTAAAAAAAATAGATAATTTGAACATTCTTTGAGTTTGCTCAACCTGCTTCTTGGTTTAGGATCAGGCTCTTGTTCCTTACTTTCTCAATCAAGCTAATTTATGGACTTTTAGTACTGTGTTCCTAAGGAATTCTGGATGTGATGAGTCTGGTAGGGAGGACTGTAGATTTAACCAAAAGAATGCTGGTATGTATCGCCTGGGGAAACTGGTTCCTAAAAGGTACAGTCTTCTGAAAAGCACAATACTTTAGTCATGATCTCTTTGTCTGCTCTCTGTCTTTTATTTTTCTATTGTCTCTCACTCCTGCAGACTGACCTCTCAGTCCAGCCCCTGGCAGGGACATCGTGGGCCATCCCACCGTGGGCCATCCCACCGCGTGCCAGGCTTGGGCCCCACGGCCGTGCCCGTGGGCCTCATCTGTCCCAGGCCTCACAGGCACAGTCCCATCTGGACTAGCGTTATCCCCATGCAGACCTGGACTCTGCATGTCCCCTTCCTAGTTCTATCCGGAAGAGAAAGACTGGCAGGAGGGAGACACAGTGGTCACTGTCCATGGAAACTGCGAAGTCTGGCTGCGGCAATGGCTGGAAAAGGATCGAGCTCCAGCTCCACTGCCTGGGAGTTGCTTCCTGAGGCCACTGGTTCTGCTCTGGGCCTTCTTCTGAATCATCTTCCCTTTTTATAAAAAACAAAAAACAAAAAAAGCAGTGTGTGTTGCAGCTGGGTCCTTTTCTCACTTCCTGCTCATAGGACTCCAGGGGTCCATGGACTCTTTTTATCATGTACTTTCTGTATGTTGTAGTTGAAGATGGTCCAATTTGTTTGAACCTTGGTGAGTTTTCACATACAATCCACTTCATTAGATAAAACCTGTGCCCAGATACACATGTACCTGAGCCAAAGCCCTTCTTTTTTTTTTTTTTTTTTTTTTTGAGCCAGGGTCTCACTATGTAGTCCAGGCTGGCCTCAAACTCATGGTGATACTGACTACAGGCATGCACTACCATAACCTGGCCAAGCTCTTTATTTTGAAGCATTTTGAGGCTACTGCATCTAGGAAGTACTGTCCCACCTTAAATCATCCCAAAGTCTTAAAAAAGGGTTTCTGAGCCACACCCTTGGCCTCTGCACTCTGAGCCTTTGTTTTGCTGCCAGGGACCTATATCCGATCTCCGTCTTCAGGCCCTGTTTTACTTTGAAGTTTTTTTTGCTGAGAGATTGGAGATGACAAATAGTTTTACTTTCGAACCACACAAATCCTGGAACCTAATTGATATTTCCTCTAAATTCTGATTGCAAACTAAATGACTTCTTTGGTGGCTCATGTATAGCTGTACCTTAAAATATACAGCTAAAAGGAAACAGGTTACAGTTGGCATTCGTCCTGCAAGTCTCCCTCTCCGGACCCATCAGTTCACTGGGAACATTTTGTTTTCCACAGTACTGCAGGCCATCAGTTTTGCTAAACATCACTACATGGCAAGGTCAGGTCTTCCATCTCCCATAATATTCCCCTCACCGTCCAGTAAGACTCATCCACGGTCCCTGCCAACCCCGGCAGGCTTCCTGCCGCCTTCCAACCCCAAAGTTAATGCCACGTGCATTAGGTTTTGTCATGTCACTGCCTCACTTTCAGATGCCGCAATCTGTCCTAGGTGTCTGTCACTGTGTAGCCCTCATGGCAGACTTCATGGCATCTGCCAACAGCCATTTTATTATGCCCGCAGGTTCTATGGGCGAGGGTCAGGACTTTGTATGAGATGCAATAGGAACAACTTGTCTCTTCATGAGCTCTGGAGCCTCACTTAGGAATATTTGAACAACCAAGGCGACTTTGAATAGCTGGAGGTGACCTGACTGGCTGGGGTTGGGCTGTGCGGAAGCTTCTTGGTCTCCTGCCAGCCCCTGGGGGATGGGTGAAGGGCTGGGGTGGTGGACAGAGGTGCTCAGACATGATCTTTCACGTTCCCAGTTCTATTCTTCCTTTATGGATTTGATTGTCGGTATGTGTGTCTGTTACTTTTCTCTCATTGCTGAGACAAAATACCTGACCCTCAAAATTAAGGAAGGAAAGGGTTTTTTTAGCTCACAGTTTGTGGAGGTTTTAGTCTGCAATCAGCTGGCTCCAAAGCAGAGTGGCACATGGCACAGGGGCAACAGATTAAGGTGGCAGGAGACAAGAAGCAACCAGAGGGAGAAGGTGGGCAGAAGCAAGCTTCTTTTCCTCTTTTATACTGTATGCAGGCTACCCACCCACACCATCTCTGTGTCTTCCTCTTTACTAGTTTACAAAGTGAGCGCCGAAGGCCCCCTGCTGAGCCACTTAGTGAAGCTTCTAAACTTCTCAGTTCTCAAGTTGACACAATGTATCACCCATTACATTTTGTTTTTCATTGTGTTTTGTTTGCTGGTTGTTTTAATAGTAGAACCCTTTCTTCAAATGTTAGAAAAGAAGTTCAGTCCTAAAATAGAGAAGAGCATTAACTATCTGGAGTCCCTGAGGTAATGAAGATTCACTCTTTTTTTTTTTTTTGGCGGTACTGGGGATCAAACTCAGAACCCTGCGCTTGCTAGGCAGGCGCTTATTCCACTGAGCTATATCCCCAGCCCCTATCCCTGAGGTAATGGTTCAAAGGTCCTGAAGGCTGTAGTGTGAGTACAAAATCCTTTCAGCTACCAAGAACACTGTTCCAGAGGCAATCCTTGTTATTTCTTCTTTGTGTATCATTCCAGAGATAGCTTGTGCACAGACAAATCTATGCATATTCACACACAAAAGTCTATACCTTTATTCCTGTAAGATGGTACTACACCATAGGCACCATGCTATCATTTGCTTTTTTTTTAATTAAAAAAATATTGTGAAGATCATTACATCTCCAAACAGGTGGTACTGCTTCATTCTTTTTTAAGGCTGCATACTACTCCAACATCACTTATTTATCATGAAATATCATCATCTAGTTATCAAGAAGAAACACAAGGTCCCCTATTGGTCAATATTTGGGTTATTTTCTGTTGGTTGTTGTTGTTTGCTCTATCAAACAGATTCATGTGTTTGCGAATGTATTCAAGTATTTCAGGAGCCTATCTGTCCACTCCACAGAAAGTTCCCTAATCGTTAAAAGGAAACATGCATTTCAGATTTTGATAAGTATTTACAAACTGCCTTTCTCTGGGGTTGTATCATTTTACACTTCCATAAGCAATATATGACAAAATGTTTCTCCTCTCTCATCAACAATATGTTAGCAAACTTTCTGAAATGTTGCCAAGTCTGACAGGCAAAAACTCGCTTTGCACTATAGTTTTAATGTGTCTTTTTGTTGTGAGTGAGATTTTGTAGCCTATCATATCGCATTTTCTTTTATAAACCACTTTGGAAGATGAAATACTGCCCAGTGATCAAGCAATATACAAAAAATGTGGGAATCACCATTTTCTGACATAGATTTTATTTCCTTTAGTTGCTTGCATCCTAATTTGTAAAGAGCACATTTCAGAGTGGTACATAAGAAAGGAATTTCCCAGATTAGTGGCTGTTTATTAAAAAATGCTTTAGGGGGGGACCAGCAAACTCAAGACCCTGTGCTTGCCAGACTGGCGCTTGCACCACTGAGCTATATCCCCAGTCCTTAAAAAATGCTCTTAAAAAAACATTACAGATAATGTTTATATTGTTTACAGATACAAATATTTCAACACTTGTTGTGTAATCTCCACTATACCAAAAGCTGTTATACTGGAACCAACGTTGTATTGTTAAATAAGCTACTTTTTAAATTCAGTTCAGCAGTAACATTTATGAAACAATTAGAAATTTAAATGCCAACAGAATGTTACATTTTTAGTTGTGATAAAGGTACTGTGATTGTGTTTGAAAAAAAGGTCTTTATCTTATATTCTTACTGAAAGTTATGGATTAAATAACATGATATTTAGAATTTGTTTCAGAATAATTCTCAAAGGAGTAAGCAGATATGTAGATGAGGGAAATTACTGTATTAAATACCTTGTGCTTTGAAAAATGGATCCTTTGCAAATGCAAGGGATTCTGTCTAGTGGCTCTCTGAGGTAAACCGCTCAGGGGAGAGCGCCCTCATGTGGTAGATGCTCAATATACACGTCCTGAAACTCAGGCCAAGAGCCTCCCCCAGGGCTTCACTGTTCTCTCTGTTCTTCCAGAGGGCTTGGCGCAGTGCTCCTTGAGAGAACAGACCATGTGCTGCAGGCGGCCGAAGGAAGGTGACATCCCATTCATTTGGGAATCAGGAAAGGTCTTCCTTGGAATTCATGAAAATTGACATTGAGTTTCCCAAGACAAAGAGTGTCCAAAACAGTTTCTTAGTAAGATGGCCCCTTTGACTTGTCAGACATTGCTGCTTTTAGAAGCCTGGTGGGGGTCAATGACAGGCAGAGGAATAACCCCAAAGGTTGTGAGGGGCTGCAGAACCTTCAACCGGTCCTCATCTGCTCCTTTCCAGCCTGTCTTTTTAGACCCAGAGTAATTGGATGACCAAGAATGTGCTTACTGCGATGTACCACAGGGGAGAAGAAATTCGGCCCTGGGAAGTTATCAAAGGAAATGGCAGGAACGCAGTGTGGTATATTGGCCCCGTGGGTGTGTTTGAGTGATGAGTTAGCTCAGAGTAGAGAAAATAATGATTTTAATGTTTGCATGCAGGTGTTAGCACAGTTGCTCTGAATGAAAAGGAAAAAAGATTTTTGAAAACGCTAGTCACATCTTGACTAGAAAGCTCTTTTGAGAAAGCGTCAATGTTACATTACAAACACCATTCAAATCTACCAAATGGGCCAGATGGGTGCCCAAATAGTACGGGTGTGCCAGCTGCCCATTGCTACAGATGAAGTCTTTTCTGCTGACGCTCGTGTAACCACGAGCACTTTACAGTGTTGATTCTTTTGATGCTGTTTAACATTTATGTGTTACCATAATTACGAAGCATAAATATACATGACACTGTGTGATAAAATCGCCCAGCTTTCCTCCTGAAAGGCAGAGGCTCCGTTTATTACCTGAGAAGAGAGGATGGCTCGTGTTCTCCTTCCGTTCTTTGAAAATGTCACCATCTCTAGCTAGAAGCGTGAGGTTGTTTTGCACTCACCAAACCTTATCCCTCTCCAACAGCAGGCTGCTGGGGCTAATAGCTGCCGCTGAGCCCCAGGTTTTGAGCATGTCTGGACCAAAAGCCAGGGGAATGCGATGCAAGGGAGTACAATTCAGGAGAATCCAAATGGTTCTAAATTAAGCCAAGCTATTTTATTTGACAACATACCAAAAGTTCCTTGGAGGTCACGTAGCAGGCAGGTGTGCAGTGTAAAAAGAAGTAGGTAAATGGAAGTGCATCAGCTTCTTTCAAAACGACGTTTTTCTAGAGCTGCATTTCTTTTTGCTTTCAAAGAGGCTGATTCAGTGCCATTCACCTACTAAGGAGCCAGCACATTTATTTGTATCTGCATCTATCAAAACCAAGTGCCGGTGCCATCTCCCTACAAAAAGCTGATCATGTGTTTGCGGGGGCGGGGAGAGATGCAGGGGCTGGAGGGAGGGTAGGAAGCCCGCACGATTTGGCCACGAATTCGGAAATGAGCCAGCTGAGGCAGAAACTACCACCCAGGCAAGGGGCACCTTCGGTCCTGCCCAGGAAGACTGGTTTAGAATTTGACATCATTATTTGAGATCAGAGGTCCTAGAGGGTGCTTTTCATGGCTCTATAAATACAAGGCTCAGATGCTTCCTGGCACTCAATGTCTCTGCTTTTTAACATGTAAATAAGCCAGTGCTCAAAGTGAGTAAATATTGGTTGTGAGTTTACAATCTTGTCTTTCAGAAATATCGACAGTATATGGCAGGACTTCTGGCTCCTCCTTATGGTGTTATGGAAACGGGCTCTAACAATGACAGTAAGTGACAACTGTGAACGTTTCGTATTTGAAAATTTGTCTTGTGGTGTGTGTTTTCATGTGATAGAAAAAAATACGTCCTACACCAGCTTGACAGAGAAATTCTCCAGAATCCGAAGAACATAAACAGACCTGCCAGCTCACACTTGAGATATTTTAAGAAATGGTTAATACAGTGTTGTTCTGTGGTGTCAGCTAGTGGAGAGAAGCGTAAGCTGGTGCCAGGTGGAACTTCGCATACTTGGAATACTTTCTCCAAATGGCTTCATTTTATAGCGAAGTGCAGTTGTTTCTGCACCCTTTAGAAACATGGGATTCGTGAACCATGTCTGTCCCAGTCACACTGAGGCAGCACCCGAGCGCCCATCCTTGCTGCTGTTGCCTCTGTTCATCAAGGACAGGGCAGCATGTGTGGTCATATATCTTTCTGAAGCCATGGCCTCTTCAAGTCCAAGGCCTTGGTGATGTTAGTGCTCTTGGCACACGCTCATTTTACTGGCATGTGGGAGGCCAAGTGACATTGACTAGAAGCCTGTAGAAGAGCCCTGTCTCTGGTGGATGGTGAGAGGAAGGACGTTTTGCTGTGTGGTACTCATTTCTAGTGGGTGTCCACGCGCTCAAGAAGCCTGTGTCCCTCAGTCCATGTGGCAGGACCCTTGGTGTCATGCCATTACTGTTGCTGGGAGTTGCTGTGTGCACCTCTGATTCTCTTTAGGAAGCGCACGCATGTGTGTGCCTATGTGGATGTACAAAATACTGGCATATTTGAAGTTGTACCCTTGCCCTTGGTGCCCTTCCAGGCAGTGCTTCCATCTAAGTACCTTCCTTCACACCCTTCCCAGGCTCCCGGAAGCCCCACCCTCTCTCCCAGACTTGTCCTTCTCTGCAGGGATCCCCTCCTCCCTACTTGATCTGGAGCTGTCTCAACCTCCACCCCTGTGTTTCACACCCTCTGCAGTGCCTGCCCTCTTCTCTTCTGTCCTGCGAGGGGATGGGAGGGATAGGAAGGAGAAGTAAGTCTTTCTTCCCTTTCCTCTGTCTTCTTGGTTTCTTTGCTCCTGGCTAAGGTAAGGATGACTGGCTCGGGAGTGCCTGAGTTGAAATCCCAGTGGCACCGGGTCCTAGCTGTGTGACCTCAGGGAAGATACCTGGACTATGTGTGCTTCTTTTTCCTCCTAGGTTGTTGTGAAGATTAAATCATCTGCAAATTGCCAGGTATACAGAATGGCGCCAGCGCCCTCCTAGTGTCAGCCATCATTTCCTCACCTGTAACTACTCACTGCCCCTCAGTCTGGCTTCGGGCCCATGCTGCTCGAGGGCACCACTCCAGAGTTACCAGGGACCAACCAGGAACAGATCCTGTCATTCCTGTTCCCCATTCCTATGACTAGAATAACTTTCCGGGTCCTTTTTCCCTTGGTTCCCAGGGCTTCACTGCAAATCCTGATTTCCTCACATCTCTGCCTGGATTTTTGTCTTTCACAGTTTCTGCTTCTTCCTCAGAAGTTTAGATGATACCCCAGAGTCTGATCTTGGCAGCTTTTCTCTTTTTCTTTATACTTTCCCTCATCAATGCACACTGTCTTGTGACTGACACGCATGCTTCCTGAGCCGGCACGTCCATTGGGTCCCAGCGACCACACACTAGGGGCAGCCCGTCTTCCGGTGACTGCTGGTCCTCTGTGCCCGGAGGTCCTGCCAGTCCCAAATGGGGAGAAGGGAGCACACGTGGATTTCCACAAAACCTGTCCCTCCTCCCAAAAGGCCCATCTCCAGCAATTTCTCTGTCCTCCAGTCAAGGCTTTAAACCTTAACCATTTTTCTCTCTCCTCACTCCCTGAGGTGACTTCCTCATGCCCGCTTGGTCCCTGTGCTTTCCTCTGCAGTGTTCTTGAGCTTTCATTTCTGATTCCTCTGCAGCCTCATCTTTCTTGATCTGAGAGCAGAAATGACTCAACTGGCTGTGAACTTTTGACTCAACTTCCACGCGTTTGATCTCCCTTGCTGTTTCCTAGAAAACTTTTTTCTTTTTCTTTTGAGAAATTTCAAACATTCCTAATTCGGAAGGGATTAAATTAACATGAATGTTTTTGTACTTCGTATTTGTTTACTATTAACATGCAGTTTACTATTTTGCCATAGTTCCTTCTTTTAACCACCTGTATGCATTCATTCTACTCCAAATACCTCAGGAGATATTTCTGATAGTAAAAAGGTGTCCATGTACAACCATAATACCATTACCAAAACTAATAGCTACGTGTGATTTTCCTTGATATCACCCATAATTCCACATTCACCTTGCTGTCCTGTCAGACATACTATATTCATTTTGTATTTGCTGGTGGTGTTCAACTCCAGGGTTAGTTGATGAATTTGCCTAATTACATCTGAGTGCACTAAAGTCAGCATTTCTCATTGAAAACTGAAAATAATTAATTGTTTCTCATTTCTACCAAGAGGCCATGGGCTTTCATAACTCATATTTCATTTCAAATGCCTGGATGTTGGTTAACTAGTTTTTGCCAGACCCATTATTGATTGAGCAAAGAAGTTCAGCCGTTTTGAGGGGGAAATCTGCATCAGTCTTTGCCCAACGTAACAGCACTGGTACCCACTGCCCTGGGTACACTGAGCTCTGCTGAAGCTGTGATCTTCCAGTGGGGCCAACCTTACCATGTGGTCAGGGTCACAGCCCCGGGGAAGTGACAGGGAATGGCACTGGCCTGTGATAGATGGCCATGACCTGTTGATAAATGAGTGAACGAATGAGTCAGTGGAAGGAGAGTTAACTTTTCAGCTAAGAAAACAGACACCCGCCTGGAACAGTACCCTCTACACGCGGCCTGACTTGGGGGCAGCAGGAGGTGTGCTGTTCAAAATGGGTGTTCTGTCCTGGTGGATTTTAGGTCCTGGTTGCCCCTAGGTTGGAATCTCTGGAACAGTGTGAGCTGGTTTATAATGGAAGGACGCAGAATGGGCAGCTAAATCGTTGATGCATCTGTCCACGATTCTGAGTGCTCTGCTGCTCAAGTCAGCGGAATTAGTTGCTCACACGTTGCAAGGGAACCGATGATGGATTTTTATCTCTGGGAAAGTAAAGCACATGGTAGAGAAGCAAAAGAAGCCTGGGTTTTGTTGCCTGGGCACTTAGTCCTGCTGCTTATTCACTGATTTATTTATGTCACAGATTCTGATCAGTGCTGCTGTTTTTCTGAGCAGCATTATATAAGTTTGTATGGAAAAGACCAAAATGTTACTTGGCTTTGTTCAGCAAAGGATTTCAGCTCCACTGTACAAGCCGATCAGGTGATTCATGGCTTCTCTCTGTCTCTTTTTTTTCCTCTAGGGATTCCTGACAAGGAGAATGTGAGTAGCCACTCTCTCTGCCTTGCTTGTAAAAACTGTCATAAGGTAAAAAAAAATAATTAAAGAACGAAAGAAAAGAAAGCTCTCGATCTGCAGTCAACAGAGCAATAAATATTTTTCTATTCTTATTCTGACATCTTTGGTGAGTCACTTTAAAATATCAGGGGAGAGGGATGATTGCTCTGACATGGTCATCACGTGTCCCTGATACTTAGTCCAAAGGAAGGTTATTCCGGGAGCAAATGGTACAATTGCTAAGTGTTTTGTTTTTCCCATGATGCGTATGTGTTAGAGGAACAGATCACTAGTTTAATAGTATGTAAAAACGTAGTTGCTTTTTTTCTTAGAAGGAATAAAAGCCATGAAATCCAGGGTTAGTTGATGAATTTGCCTAATTACGTCTGAATGCACTAAAGTCAGCATTTCTCATTGGAAACTGAAAATAATTAATTGTTATAATTGCTTTGAGGAAATGGGCGAGGGAGAAGGTGTAGGACAGAGCTTCCTCGAACACACAGTGCTAAGCGTACTTTCTCAGGGTGAGAGTCCTTCAGTAGCATATCTTTGCATGCAGACAGTGATAATGTTAATCCTATGAACTAGTTATAAATTTAGACAGCAACCCGGAAAGTTTTATGGTGGAATAGTGGAAGGATTCATCTGCAGTGGTGTTTGGTTAGCGCTCAGACACATTACCTAGGAATTGGGTTCCTTGAGCGCTGTACCCACGCGGTCATGTGATCCGATTGTCCCCTTTTCCTTTCTGTGCTTCCCCTCTAGGCTCTGCGGGCAGATAAACCGTCCATAATTCAGTTCATATTGTTTGTACGTCTCCTTTCAGGGTTCTGACTCCAGCTGTCTTTAGGGTGATGCTCTTTGCCTCACGCCTCTTTTTATCGAGCTGGCAGGAAGTGCTGGCACAATGTTTTGCTACTATCATTGTGGCTTCCAAATCCAGCAGTGTCACATCAGAATTTTACTTGGCTCGGCAAAGGACTTCAGATCCTAGCCGTAGGGCTTTGCACGCCTTTTTGACTTCTCTAAACATCCTTTTCTCATCTTCAAAATGCGGGTGTTTGTCCTGACTGCCTTAAAAGGCCATTGTGAATATTAAATGAGACCATCTGTGGCAAGCGTAGAGCAGGAACACTGGAGCTCGGTAAATGTTAGGCACAACAAGTACAGACTTCTTCTCCAGCTTTGCATCATTTCTAGTGGTCTTTTCTCCTCGGAAAAGAATCCTACCCTTCATAAAGTAATTGTCTTTTTGCCTTTTAGGACTCTCCTTAAAATACTTTCTTCAGTGAAACTTGCCATTGATCTTGGGCTGTTAGGAAAATCTCTTTGTGTGTTGAGTAAATCTCTGAGGATCAGACTTTCAAAGATTTCCAAGCAACAGGCGTTAGAGCCGTGATGATAAACCTTTCAGAGCTTTCCAGTGATACAGATAGCCCGGCTGCGGCACATGTGCTGTAGGTTCACCACACTGCCTTAGAGTCTAAAGTAGCATACTGATACTGCCACCATCATGCACAAGGAAACCCCGAAACATCCGTGCTATAACACAGAACACACAAGTCATTAGCCAAGTCAAATGATAAAAGGGCCTTGCACTTCCTCATCAAGGGACAGCAGTGATGTGCAGAATACACACAGAATGTCTGAGCTCTGGGAGGGCTAAAATGTCGGAGGCTTCAAAAGGAAGCTCCGTCTCTCTTAGGCACTCAGCGACCTTTGGGTTGAGCCCCCCTGCAGAGGGACAACAGGCATGAGGCTCCAAACAGAGGGGCCTCACAGCTGTCATCATGTGCCCATCTTGTGACAGAATAAGGATTTGCAATTTGCAAAACATCACATGCAATGAGCTGTTTACAACATGTTGCTCTAAAAGACTTGCGGGACTGGCCAGGCTGTCCCCTCAGGGGGAGTAGTGGCATCTGCCTATTTGTATTCAGGCTATTCCAGGTCACGTTCTCTACAAACCAAGAAGCACACTTACTTTCTCTTAGCAAGTAGTGTACAGTCATGACACCGAGCGCTACTGGGACAGGTCCCCAGTGCCATCTGTCAAGGGAAGCAAGGGAGACGAAAGATGCTGGTAAGTACAGCTGAAGTTCAAGAAAGATAAGAAAGAAGCCCAAGGGCCTCATTGTGGTGTTAATTGAAATCTTTCCCTTTTAGGGAACAGGTTGTGTTATGATTTCTTTCATCCTTCACCTTCTTTAGCTACATGCTGAGCAATCTTGTGTTCTGCTTGTATTTCAAATAATGATACGATTCCTGTGGACTGGAATGAAAGTACTTGGTGCGCTGTTCTGGTGCCCACACAGATTATGGAAGGAATATATTCGTCTTTCCAGTTTCTACTCAAAATCTTGTTGCTCCCTGTGTTTGACTTTTAATGTATTAATCTGAACTATTAAGCTATATTTTATTTCCTGACTTGGCCATACCTTGCATGAAAAATTTCTTTTCACACATTGGCCTTTTAAGATTTTTATTTTATTTTGTGGTAGAGGTGGGGATTACATCTCAGGCTGTATCCGCAGCCTTTTTTCTTTTTGGAGACAAGATCCTGCTGAGTTGCTGAGTTACCTGGCTGAAGTTTAAACCGGTGATTCTCTCCTGCTTCAGTCTCCCAGAATGCTGGCATAATAGACATGTGCGACCATGAGGAGCATAAATTGCACTTTTGTAAGAACAAATAGGTTGGCCATTATTTTATCTCCTAATTACTGTAAGTGATACAGACATCATTTAATGTGTAATGACACAGGCCAATGAAACCTGTGAAATAATTCAGAAAAATGTGAGAAAAATAACCATGGAGCCTTAATAGGGCTGTGATAGTTTAGGGCATTTGGTTTTATAAAGAAATGCTTCTCCTTGCTCTGTTTAAGTGATATTTTTTCCCTCTGTTGTACAAGCCATACCTGGGTGACCATGTTTAACACAAATGACAATTATAAGCTTTATGGCTGAATGTTATAATTTCCTTTTATGAGTCTGTCTGTGATTTCTTTGCTACTTATGTAGATTTTGTTGCTTATCGTGCCCCTTCCTTACGGTTGCTAGAGGGATTTATTGTTGACAAGCAGCTTGTTTCCAAGAGGAGCACCTGAGCTTCTCAAGGGTGGTTAACAGGATTGATGTTATACTGGGTGGTATGATTAGCTTCTCACAAAATACAGAAGAATGTGCAGCCAGCATAAAGCAGGATCAGTTCAGAGCTCAAAGGTGTTTCCCAAGTTCCTAGAAGATCTCATGCAAACAACGAGGAATGCACAGGCCTGTGTGGGGTCCTTTCAAAGTATTCGGCAGGTCTCCTTTTTAAGCAGGTCATTTTAAGCAAGAATTCCTCAAACTTCAAAAATCATGACTCATTTATATGAAGAATAGTTTTGAAGAATTATTATAAAGGTGAAAGGTTTAAATAGCAACTGATATGGAACTAATTAACATAATCTGTGAACATTCTCATTAAGGAAAGGACAGTAGAATAATAAGCCAGTAACTAGGGTCAAAAGGTTAGAAATTTTAGGAATGTCTAGGAAATACAATAACATTTATTTTTGTTTACTATTGGTGTTTTTCAAAGTTACAGAAAACACATTGGAATATTTTCCGCCCATTACGTGACATTTTATTTTATTGCTACAAGCTGGCTAGGACAGTATAATTCTGGGCCAGGTGGAGAAAAAGGATATTGTATATTCTTATACAAATTTAAAACATAAAAACAAATAATCCCATAATACTTGTTACAACAGTTCAAGTCTGTCTGTAAAACATGTACTGAATTCAAACCAATGGTTTTCTATGGAACACAGTTTTAAAGCCCTGCTTTAAAAATGGCTATTGCAGGTTGAGAACTTAGAAGGACATCTTGGCTAAGGTTCAAGGTTTGCCCTGGAGAACTATTTTCCCCTTTCCTGAGTTAGGGATGGTTTAAGTGTCACATTCTGGAACACAGGTGTAAGCTACCCAGGATGTGAAGCTCTCACAGGAGAGCAAAACAAAATAATGCTGAAGTCTTAGGAAACCTTGACCCTGACTGTTCTGATTTTGAAGGACAAATTGCTTATCACCCAAGTGATATTAGCTTGAGCCATGCTGCTGCCTGATCCTGTGACTTGTGTAGTATGTAAACACTCATTTCTGGAGCTGGCCTGTTAAAAAGTGTAGCCCAGACAGCCGAAAGACTTAACTCTGCTCCACTTCCTGGAGAAAGCCAGTGATTAACTGTCCAAGGTGCCAAGGACAACCTGTGCTCTCCAGTCCTTGAAGAAATGTTTGTTTTTGTATTTGTGAGTTACGCATTTTGTGGGGTGGAGTGTCTTTGCTGAATTTCTTTCTGCTTTCTCTTCCATTTGTTCCTCTGCTGTCACAAAAGCTGGCTGTGCCGTCTCTTTCTAGTTTCTGCAGGGGAGTATTGATTGAGCTGTAAGATGAAGGGAGTTTGCTTTTCATCTAAGTGGGAAACAGGGAATGTAGGCAACACTCTAGAACCCTGAGCCTTCGCCTGCTGAGAGTTAAACCGGGTGTTGTTGCCTCTGACTGTTGTCAATGCTGCACATAAGACCCACTTTCCGTGAGTTTGCTTGGTGAAGGGCCTGGGTGGGGGTGTTTGGGAGTGGTGGTTCTTTGTTATATTTTAGAGATATTCATATATTAGAAATTGTATAATATTATGAATTACATTTGATGATTGTTTGGATGTTTCTAGAATTTATCTGTGATTTTTGAAATGTCTTTTATGCAACATAACTTTTTCATGTTGCTGCTATTCTGCTGATTCTCTGGGCTTGCAACTGAGGTAGCTAAGCCAGACAACCCTGCTTTAACTATGTTCTCTCCTCGGTGATCAGAATTTGAACTGGGCAAGAGGTCGCAGAGAGCTGGATAGTGTACTGTTTGATGGTCGGAATAATACTAATAAAATAACAATGATAATAATAATAAAAGACATGAGTTCTCCCTCTCACTGGAGGTAGCAGCTGTTCTTTGGTCTCACTTAAGTGGCTCAGCTTTGAGATGAGGCTGCTGTGCTACTGAAAATCAGCTCTCTGTTGGTAGGGGGTGAGGGGCACGATGTCCTGGTAATGGCAAAAACTACACTGCTGATTCTGGTGTCGTGTGAGAGGGCACCGCTGTCTTGAGAAAGATTTTACCCTCTGCTGAAGGTGGTGATTGTCACCCCCACTTACTTTGGGCTGCTAGTGCTTTGGCTCAGTTAAGTAAGAATAAAATACATTGTCTCATTTATGTTTGATGCGTTTGATTCTTAACATTCCTATGTTAGGAAATGAAAACCAAATTCTTCCTAAAATATGTCTTAGGATTAGGAGAGAAAATTGCTGTGTTCTCAGATTGGATAAATTAATCTAGTGTTGACGTGTCATTCAGGATTTGGGTTCTTTTCTAATAATTCTGTGTTAGGCAGTCTTCCCTGAGTCCATGGATATTAAAATATTCTGAAGTTATTCTCTTTATCTTTTGGTAAAATTATAGTGAAAGAAGATACTGAATCACATACACATACACGTATTAATTCACGTACCTATATGACTATTTTCATTCTTTAAAATTTCCTGAAAGTTGTCAGATCGCTTCTAGGAATCTGGTCCAGAATTGTTTAGAATTCTTATTGCCAGTTTTTGCAAGCATTTACATCCTCTTACCTCCCCCAAAATGTTTACTTCCTCTTCTCCTTCAGTTAAAAGAGTGGCTCGGAATGCCTAAAGAATATGTCACCTACTAACTTGAAACACCCTGAATTTAACACTTATTGATCAATCCGGGGGCCTTGAATGACACTATGAAAATGAGTAAGGCGTGGCAGCACCCCCCAGGGGTTGACGTCCAGCGGTGGAGGCAGCCGCCATGGGAACAGACAGGCAGCAGCACATTGGGGACACACGTATTGGCAGCAGAGCATGCCCTTGGGACCCTGAGTTAGGGTCCTAGCCCTGCCATGGTGATAAGCATTCGAATGTGGGCGTTGTTCAGCCTCTTCCCACCTTTGTCTCCTGTCCCCAGGAGGAAGGTGGTAGCAGAGTCTTGGCCCCAGAGGTTCCCAAGGGTGTTGCTGAGCCAGCGCCTGCCCATGGCTGGCCTTTGCTTCTTACTTCGCTGGGACGAAGCAGTGGGGCAGTGCAGTGCTGCAGTCCGAGAGGCCCAGAGCAGGATCGCCAGATAGACAGGGCCTGCTGCAGGGAAGGTGGCTGCTTGACAGGAGATGGGAGCTACCCAGGCAGCAGGGCCTGGCACGCACAAAACAAGTTCCACAGCTTTACT